>JARWCS010000045.1:784065-794600 GCA_034783895.1 Geukensia demissa | reverse complement strand
TCATATTTCGGTTATGGGCTAGATGGCGATAACATTTATATCCGCTAAATATGAATGAATTATGTCATGAGTTTGAGGGAGCGGACGTGGACTCAAACCTCCGACTTTGGGAGGATGTGAAAGGGCGAAAAAGGGATACAAACTCTCGATTCCTTATGAAGATCGGAGAACCTGACCAATTTAAAATTATTTCCCAATCAAATTATCCAAACTCTTTTGCTGATTGGTAATGTCTATTCCGAGCTAGAAATGACACTGGTTTGTCGCTACAAAAGACACAATCAAAAGTTAGACAGTGTCTGGTCTTGAAAATGTACGGAAAAAGTTTTTAAATATTTATTGATTGCTTGTTGGTTGCTGTACTTCCAGTGGCAAATATTTCATGCATATTCAGGACGAGAAGAAATTCAACAATTATCAAAACTATCAAAGTCGGGGTTGGGTGGGACATAACAGGGAAACGGCTTTTGACTGCCACTGTAAAATGTGAGGGCGGATAGGGACGGCAAATCTAGCATTTTGTAGCGTCATCAGCCTTCTCTTTTTCAAATTTACAAAAGGGATCTTTTTCGTGCATACAGCGTGGCATTCTCCACACACGTCACCCACTATAGTCCACGGTCAGGCTTTTCGTATTATTAACTTGCAACCTCCCCCTATCCGCATCCTGGGCATTGCGCTGGGTCAGTTCTGTGGTTCGAGCCCTGGGGACCACTGCGGTGCCCAGAGTTATATAAGGAGAAGCCTTTCACTAAGAAGTTCGTATGTCCTGAGGACACTGTTCCTTCAAAATGACCCTTTCTACTTGCAGGGATGTATAATTCATAACTTGTTACGTGTTAAAAGATGTTACGAATAAGGGGGTCAGTTGCAATACTTAATTAAATTTTCCGATTGACACATATTAACCTCTTTTTACAGTGGCAAACAAAATTAAAAAAACTTCATGGTCCCTGTTCATAGCCTACATTTTGAATTATTGTCGATTTTTTTCCGTCCTGTATATGACTGAAATATTACATGCTTGATATTAAAGCAGTCATTAATTAATTAGTTAGCCTAAAGACGTTGTAATACCACCAAAAACACACAAGTTTTACCATAAATATTGTCCCTTATTATTTTTTATATAAAATCAAGGTACATCGATTATTGTAACTGACTTGAATCAACTGGAAATTAGAAATAAAAAATGACATGCAGATGAACACACTCACATAATCTCAAATAAAATGTAGATGTACCGATAAAATTTGAATATGTAACCCGATTTCTACTTGAAACGGATACCGGACAAAATATTATGTGAAATTAAGATCAATTTCATATTTATTTTTTCATTGGTATATATCATATTGTTCATGCCACCTTGTCACGAACCAACGTCCAGACTGATAGTGTTCCGAAGTGTGCACGCGACCGGTGTATCTAATTACCCTAAAGCGAAAAGGACAACTGTAACTAAACATCGCCTTAATAAAAAACATTTAATACGGCGTTAAGTTAAAGCGTGCTGGTGGTTGAGGGACATAATCAAGTCAGCCCATGCAGAATGGCTTGCTCGTTGTCTCGGATACGGCAGTTCCGCAGGTGCGTGCAGAAGATTCGGAATGTAAAAATAAACAGGGTATTTATTTAATTTTTCTATTTTGACAATTGTGCACGAGGCAGTACCGTCGCGTCTCTTTGGTCGTTTAGAGGGCATTGATCGCCGTAAAATGTTAAGAAAATAATATTACAATCCTTACACTCGATTAGTTCACTTCTGAACAATATTATGCAGAAAGTGCGACAAGAAATAAAATTCTATTATTTAGAAATTGAATAAGGACATGTACAGTTTACTTGTTCCGAAAGGAATCCGTAATGAGTCTCGGAAATTTAATTTATATATTCACAATAAAATCATCATAAATTCAACTAGCTTTTATACGTCTGTGAGGCGCACTTAATTTTCTAGATGAGCTATCAAACTCGCAACTTTATACAACAAGCCGAAAACTCAACGACGCGAAAGGCGAAGAAGAAAACGTATCATTCATCATAGTTAAGTCGTTATAGAGGGTCGCAATATAAAAAAAGGTCACAATTCGGTAGAGTTCTGCATTTTAAAAACTTTTGTTAGCGTCTGGACTTAAGAACGAACGATTTATCATAATTCTTCACGCATTTAATTTTACCAAAACAAAATTATTTTTCATCTTCAAAATGCTATAATTTTCATACAATTTCTAATGCTTTTGAGGTTTTTATTGAAGTCGGCTAGACATAGAAGGATACTGTTTTCATAACAATCAGCACATGACTTAAAAATCAGAGTTCTTAGAGTGCTTTTTTTCCAAGGCAATTTATTATATTATTATCGGATAAGGTGACGGTGACGATATTTTATTCGTGTTTTACGCCTTGACCAACCATAATATTACCAATTACGTCTTGGACAAAGTCATTCAAAATACAATTACAGTATAATTTTATGGAGTTAAATATCTTAATAATCATCGAAAAGTTAATTTTTTTTTGTAAGCAGAGTGGTCGTGTCTGAAAAATGGACACTGCAAAATGGAATAAAAACAATTATAATGTATTTTTCTAAAACGGCAATTCCAAATTGTTTTCTCCTTTTTCACAATTCATCTCATCTGTTGGCAAAATTTCTTAACTACTAGAATAATTATCGGACTTGTCGTTTGTGCTTAGTATGCTTCAACTGCATTAAGACAAATTCCACATTTATATATAATTTTTAACTTCAGAAAAGCGAATGTTGAGCATTTACGATTTTTAAAGCGTCGTACAACAGTACAGTTTACAAATCTTAAAAAACAAATACCCAGCACTTCGAAATTAATAGCTGCTTAATATTGTTCCGAGAATAATAAGTGTAAGAAAAACGGTAGCAATTCAGAAATTTTAACACATCTTTTCTATTATATTTTACGGATCGTTATTGGCCTGTGTTTTAGGTGAGGCAAGGGGGAAGGAGCCCCTTTCTGAAAATGCAAGACTGATTTTTAGCACTCGTTTTGCATGCAGCCGAGTATGCATTGGCAGGTCTCCCATCAAAAGTCAGATCCACGTATGTACTAGTATTTATTGGCAAGTGGGGCCCCCCTTTTCCAAAAGTCTGGATTTGCCTCTAGAGACCTGTACCTTTCAGTTTCCAAGCGTTCATATTGGTTAATGGAAAACAGAAATCTCTTTATACAAGTTAAATTTCAACACCTTTATAAACTGTTATTCTTTCGTATATGTGGAGTTACGAAGTTTTTTGTTCTCAAGAAAATGTCCCATAACCTTTTACGGAATTGTTACTAGTAATGATCCCAGATTTAAACAGAATCCGTTAGGACTCTTCGGTTGTTTGAATAAACTTATCTTTTAAGCACTGTTATAAAGACTTTAAATATTGTGGTTTTTAAGAATAAATATTGACTCTCTTGTAAACAACTTATATCAAAACAAAGTTTACGCCATTATTTCTTTTTTTACTTTTTTGCCCTTCATGACATTTATTCATTTTATTGTGGCATTTTCAACATATATATATATATATATATATTTTAACTTTTACAGCTTTCGTTATGGTATGGACTCTGGTTCGTTGTTGAAGGCCATAATGGGACCTGTAGAAGTTTAAATTCTGGACAATCATGCCACAGTTCCTATTTTTATATTATAACAATCTGTATACACTAAGTCCAGCTGGACGTTTTTTAGTTACGTCGTAGTTTAAGAAATCCAGGTTCATTATCAATTGTGTTTGATTGTGACCTAGCTGTCAGAACCAGACAGTGAGAGTACATTTTGATGACGTAGCATCGTGTTATCCCTGAATTATTATCGTTTTTTTCATTGTATATCGACTTCAAAAATTAAATTATACACAATTTTAAAGTTTGTGTTTGTTTTTGTTTTGTCAAACCACCATCCCGGTTAAGGAAGGGTTGAACGCTAATTAACATGTTAAACCCCGCTGTACATAACTGATGTGTCTGTCAATAGCTAGTAATGTGTAGTCTAGTGGAAGTAATTCTTTTTGTGTTTTACCCGTTTTACATTTAAAGCTTAACTGGCCGATCATTATTTAAAAAAGAATATGGAATATATTTCAGAAGGACAACATCCACATCTTAAATACGTTTATGAACAAATATTCAAAGCCATCTGTTCACTCACTCAATCAATCAACCAGTTATATTGGCCAATTAAACCAAATTTATTTCAGAAAATATCTTGCTTCGTGCTATTATAATGTTTGTCACGTGTTATGTATTATTGTTGGGCCGAATCAATGACATTCTCAGAAAGCAGAGTCTCCTAGCTTCCAGTTACACATCCAGTAGATTGTCTGACGAAGGAAGTACTTCACCCTCTGTTTCTGAGATTGAATCTATGACCGTTTTTGCAAAATGCCTTGCAAAAGGCTTGATATATTGTTTGTATACTCCTGCACACGTATTTATGTATTGCATTTTTTAGCTTTTCTTGAACATTTGTTCCATTGGCAAGAGAGAGAAAGCACGCCCGGGACGTTTAATAAAAGTACAATTTTTCTCTATTTACTCAAACTTTTTCAAAATCCGAATGATGTTTACTTTCAAATGTCAAACAAAAGACGTGAGCACAAGATTTAAACACTGCTATATCATTCGGTCAAGTACACATATAAGGATCAAAAGGATTAGAGGTGTCGAAAACCGGTTTTTCTGTATTTATTATTCTTCACAAATTAAATATTTATTATAAATTCAAAGAAAATTAATCAAAAGTCGACAGAGATATTTTCTGACTTTTGACCAGTTGCTAAGCTTTATGTATTTTTCGATTTACACAAAGAGTCGTAACGTACGCATGCAAAAACATGTCGCTTTGAAACATGTCATATGCATTAGGAGTGTGCAATTGACAATAGCCACCCTACAACACATAAATCTTGTCAAAGTTTTAGTCCTTACTATGTTAACTATATCACAACTTGGCATTTTAATAAGACATTTTTCAAATATGTCACTGTTGTTTCCTGCCAAACAAGAAGGTATTTTGTCTTTGAAATGTACAACTTTTCCCTCAAAATAAACTGAGGGTTCATACTTTGACTTAAACCTCAACACCGACAAACAAAATTGAAATGTGTTATTTTAGTAAAGATGTTGTTTCTTTTTAAAGACCGTCACATTCCAAGTAGGAAAACTAATTTAACCCGCCGCAATTTACATGCGTCTGTCTTAAGTAAGAACACTTCGTTTTTGTCCTTGTATCGTTTTTGTATTTTTTGTTTTAAGTCGACAGAGTTTCAGTTAATTTTTCAGGATTATGTACTTTTTGTTAGTCTACAACAATAAGTGAGATTTTTCTATGATTATAAGGATTTGAAATATTAATCATACATACTTCCGTATAATTTCACTTGTAAAATGCATAAATTCCGTATAATTTGACTTGTAAATCAAGATTTCTGCAACTACCAATTGCATTTTTACATTAATGTTTGATTTAATTTTAATTTAAACTTTAATAAGATTGAATCGAGTCTACTGTGTATGTATAAAAAATAATTAAAAAATAAGCTACCTCAAGTTAATTTTTTTTTAAAGTTTTATCCACCGATGTCTGTCGTTATAACGCATATAATGATTGATCTATGTGTATAGTGTAACAGCGGACACTTATAAACAAAACAAAAGCGGATCTTAAATTATTGCTGTCACGTGCATGTATGTTGACACGTGTATAAACTTTCAGAAGAGAAACTATTTTGGTTCAGGGAATCCTTTCAGGCGTAATTAGCAGGCAAGGTGATGCTGTATAGCACAAGGGAGACAAATATTTAAGCCATTACCAAACCAAAAGAATTATTAAATGATTGATACAGTCATAAAAACGCCAGATTGCAAACCTCGAGATCAAGGCTTGCACACAAACATGTTTAACCCCGCAACATACCTTATGTGCCTGTCCAAACCACAACATAGAAACCAAAAGATTGAGCAAAACAAACCCCATGAAGGGAAAGGCAAACTCATTTGCTATGAAGTTGTCAAATCGATGTTTGCTTTAAATATTAAAAAATCAAACAAACTGATGGGACTTCTGGATAGGTTGAGATGTTTTTGAACAACTAACAACATAATTATTGTATTGCTAGAGGAATTCATCTTATGTGCTAATAGCAAGTTCCCACTATCATTAAGAATGTATACTGCCAATCAAGAACATGAACAAAATATTTAACCATTTTATTTATATTACATGACTTTGTGTTTAGAGTATATTATTATAATAATGTTAAATATGGTCTATGATAGATGTCCAATTCCTCAGCTGGGATATTACAACAATATTTTTCTTTATATTGCATTGATATTGATTGTACTTGTACTTGTTTATGAACGTATGTATATATGTTTCTTTGTTAACTGATGACAGATCAATGTTTTTATTTCAATAAAACTTACTTACTTACTTACTTAGCCGTAATTATTTAATGATAATGATTTTATATCTTTGTTCTATACAAATTATTTATTACCTGATGTCTGTCTGGCAAATGTCCATCTACAATATAACTGATTTCGTGACTATCTATTCCTTGGTCTGCCTCTAGACCTCGTGTGTCATGGAGTTTGAAATTCATAGGTTTACCACGTGGGCCATTTCTAACTTGGTACATGCGGTACTGAAAAAAATGCAATCATCTCCATGGGGATAATTTAACTCGAAACATTGGATATATATATATATATATATACATCAGGTGCACAGACGTAGATTAAATCAAAAATATTATCTGTAGCATTAATCAAATTCTGAAAAAATTATTTATATAGTAAATGAAGGGCAATGATTATAATTTCTACTTTTTACATCCGTCTTAATATCTTCAAAGATCACAAAGTTATAGATCATAGAAGGGAAAAAATAAAAAAATAAAAACCGCAAAAACATAAATTCTACGAGCCATTTTTATAGGCTGAGTCAAATTTATATATGCATCGTGTTGGATGCAATTGTTGGAAGATGATCACAACACCTTAGATTTTTACAGCAAAATAACCGAGCAATTTATCCACACTAAGCAATAGACATTAATTGAACTCACCACTGTTGTAAGACTATGTTCAGCGTTTCCACTACAGGCCTGACTAGTTATGTATCCACGGAATATAGAGTTGATAGTATTAAAGAAACTAGACTTTCCTGCTCCAACCTGCCCAACTAGCAATATTCTTGCTTGGTCAACATTTAGCTCCTTTAGTGGCTTATATTGTTCAATACTAGTTTTGAGTTCTTGTAGAAGCTAGAAATATAAACAATAATAAAAACCAATGATATGACTATCCTATCTGTGAACAAATAGGAGGTTTTCCCGTGATAATGAAACATAAAATAGTGTCACCCATGAAATATTGTCCACTTATACTATTGTTCCCTATGATAAGATCCGAGGACGGGGTAAAGCACATTGATGATCATGAAATATTTTCCTCTTGGTTTTTCCTAATACAAAATTACCAGTGTTAAAGAAATATGGAAAATTTCGGTATGCATAGGAAGTACATTTCAAGGAGTAACCTCTCGTCAGTAGCATCAGAACCGAAACATAGGAAGTCAAAGATTCAATATAGCGAAAGAAGCACTTAAATCCAAACAAATCGAAATGGGAAGCCAAATCCGACGGCAGGGACCACTACTAATTGCATTACTCCGTATTTTCAGTGTTTCAGAATTTTAACAAATGCAGAAAATTTCTGTAAAACATTGTTAGATAAATTTCATGTCAGACAAGTCTGACAGCTGGGCTGGTGAATACCCTCGGGGACCAATGTTCCACCAGCAGAGGTATCGACCCAGTGGTTTCAAAATAACAAATTACCAATGTTAAATAAATATGGAAAATTAAGGTATGCTATATGTACATTTCAAGGAGTAACCCTCATCAGTAGCATTAGAACCGAAACATAGGAGGCAATTTACGAAGTTGACGATCTTTACCTTTTAGCTGCGCTCCCGAACATCATAAACAATTTCAATAATTTAAAAAAAATATTTTGAAGATTGTTTATACAACCGTGGTCCGAACTAAAGACCTTACAACCTCTCATTTGGCTTTATACCCACGCGATATTTTACTTGTATTTTAATTCATTTTAATCCAGATCAAGCTGTATGTAGAGGGTATAATTATTTTCTTGCAAAGCTTTTGCTGTTTTTTTATTTCACGTGTTGTCGTGCTAAAGAGTTGTTTCGTGTAAATTGGACAAAGTACCAGACTAATATTTTCTTGTGAAATGTTGTTTTATTTCTTGTACACTCGCCCCTGTACCATCTCTTTGAACCTCAAATTTAATTGTATTCGGGTTTAGGTGTAGTTGCATTTATATACAAAGGTTTTTGTAGAGGTAATCCGAGGAGTCAGATGACTCGGTTTTTCGCACCAAGTATATTTTAAACAACTTTGGATTGGCGCTTTTACAATAACAGAAGAAAACTCTTCGATAAAATGTGTCAAGAAATACCAAGGGGATATTCGAGGAAAAGGGAAAATGTACAAGTACTGACAACCTCCGGGGAACAACGAGGACAAGACCAAAACGACAAAAACACAACACTAAAAACTAAAAAACAAATGAACAACATGGACCCCACCAAAAAACTGGGGGTACACTCAGGTGCTCCGGAAGAGTAAGCAGTCTCTGCTTCCTGCAGGACACCCGCCACATGCTCATGTCAAATCAGGTTAGAGGAAGGACATCAAGAGGACAGGTCGTATTTCATTTGGGACACGGTTTTATCGTACCTGTCAACCAAATCATGATGACGTCCATAAAACTTTAAGAGGACTGACTGTAACTTAGGCACAACATACCGTTGATTGAGCCCTAACTATGAAGTCGCTATATTTATGCTCTTGAGTAACGAATGAGCTGTGACATGTATACTCCATACGCCGGCTAAGTATGATATTTTTTAAAAACATTTCATGTGCAAATTTGATGTCCATTTTGCTATTTCTCCTGTTCATGGGCGATATAATTCACAAAGAAATTATTGTAAAACTAAGAACAAGGAATGTAACTTTTATTTTTGTAGTAAAACCTTTTTAAATGTTTTAGAATACATATATACCAATGTTAAATAAATATGGAAAATTTAGGTATGCTATATGTACATTTCAAGGAGTACTGTAACATCTTATCAGTAGCATTAGAACTGAAACATAGGAATTCAAAAATTAAAATATAGCAAAAGAATCACTCAACCAAACAAATCGAAATGAGAAGCCAAATCCGACGACAGGGATATCTCCTGTGAACAAGCAGGTTGACCAAAATGACTGATTTTTCAAAAGTTTGAACATTAAAATACTTGAAAAATTAACATTAAGTATTTGCAGCCATTTTTCAAGTGTTTCACTTTTTTAACATTAAGTATTTGCAGCCATTTTTCAAGTGTTTCACTTTTCATGGACGTTGCATGATTCTAAGGGTTGACTGGTACTGTATCTATTTAATCATTTAAAGAGATCTTTGTGGAGTTTGGTCATATGGGATTCATAACAGGAATAAAACTGTAATTAAAGGGGCACAGTTGGAACCAGGAGGAATTCTACTAACCTGTTGATAAATTTTATCGCCAAAAGTGATACAGATATTATCAATGAGAAAATTTATTGAATTTATCAAATACTCAAAAGTCCAGTAAGTGTATATTTTGTATTACACTTTTCATCTGACAAGAAAGCTCGATTACTGTTTCAGCAACTCTTTTTTATCCGCCCTATGAAATGTCCACTGAGATATGAGATTTTTGTTTAATAGGTTATGGGGAAATGAAGTATCAAAGATGGAAAAATAGTAACAGTTTCAAATGGTTAATCAAAGTCCAAGAACACTCGGCCACACAGGCCCTTTGCCACTTTTTATATTTGTAATATTTGCCGTAATATGTGTTTTCTGGCTTTTTATTGTTGATATTTGTAATATCTGTTTTCTAGTTTTGTTATCGGGTTGGTTAACCTACAAAAACAAAACAAAATAAAAATTCCCATAAAGATTTTAGTTATAAACTGATATAGTTTAACACTTTTTTCTTATTTGCAAGATGAGATGTCATGCTTTATGGTCTATTTTCCTTTATGCCAGGACGGGACGTAAGGTCCATACATCGGTACGTATGGCGGATTATACATGACAGATGCATGGGCCTCTGCATAGGCCACTGGCCATTTTTCTCGAGCGGGCAACCTTTCTCCACATCCGGCACAACATGTACCATCATCATAAGGCTCACAACCAAGGCATGGGACGTCGTCAATATCTGATATTGGACAGTTGTGGGGTCTGTTGCAGCCAATTGCTGAAAATTATTTAAAAAATCAAATCTTTATCAGAAAATACACTTTTTTGTTTTAACATATATTGAACTAATGTTCATGAGAAACTTAATAACACAATTCATTGCTGTTGTCGCATAAATTACTACAACAAGGATACATCCAATCAAGGTTGAAGTCGTCCCTCCTAAAATTTTAT
>JARWCS010000045.1:772941-783965 GCA_034783895.1 Geukensia demissa | reverse complement strand
CCCTGTTGTGTCCCATCCCAGCCCCTTTTTCGATATTGATAATTGTTGAACTTGTTCTCGTCCTGAATATGCATGAATGTTTGCCACTGTACGTTAAGCCACCAACAATCAATCAAAATAAAACCCTTTCATACACTTGGATATTGCAAAGGAAAAAGAACCATGATAATGGAAGAAATTTCACTGGTAAACATTTTCCGTAGAAACTTTTAATAGAATATATTTTCCACCGAAAACACGGAGTAAAGTATTAAATGTTATAATTGCAGTGAAAGTTTTGTTTTTCATCCTTCGTTGTAAATATCAATACTTGTGTAATTTATCTGTTTGTTGCGATGTGAATAATGACATTTACAGCAAAAAGTTGAACATCGGACCATTATGACGGGGAAATCTTGCCAGGCAAAGAAAAACATGAGACATGATACTGTTTTTTTTTTAGGTTTCTTTAAAATTTAAAGTGTTTGAAAAGTGTTTCATATATTTGTTACTCATTGAATTGTGAAGGTATAGCGGTTTAATCATATTTTCAACAATTGCTTTAGTTTTAAGTATAATTTGTAATAGAAGACGTCGGATAATTTGGTAAAATCGAGATTCCATGTAAAGAAATCGGAGGTTTAGGAGTAGAGAAAGTAAGTATAGTACTCTTAACTCAGAAAATATATAAAAAAACATTAGTGTGTTGCGTTAATGAATGCAGAAAGAATTATATTCAATCATACACACCATGTCAAGATTTGTTTTTGTTGTTTCTGTCAGATTCTTGAAATTCTTTGATTTCTTCCATTTTTCATACAATTAATAATTTTTTACCCAGTGATAGAGACGCCGATTTCGTTGTCTAGCGGGCGCCATTTTGTTTTCCGGAACGTATTTTTGTCAAATATTCAATGTTTTTTATTCATTCGTGCCGACGATGGAAAAAAAAAAATTTTATCCGAAATTATTGCAGACATAATCTTTAAAATGTCCTTAATCGAAGGACTTATGTTTGATTCTCGCAGATCAAAACGGTTTCGTGTCATTTTCGGATGTTTAATACCAGTTGAAGCGAAGTTGGTGCACTGCGGCACGAAAGTTGCGGTTGGGGATGTCCATTCAAACTAAAATAGAATTATGTTCCTGACATCATAAAATTATAAATTTAGTATCCAATGAAAGCTGAGAATTTCCTTTTGCCCCTCCGCGAAGTGAAATTTTGATTTCCGGTTCTGTGTCCTTGCACTTGACCTTTGAAAAATTCGAAGTGAAAATTCTCCAAGTTAGGTTTGTAAATCCAAATTTTCACCGCGATTATCGTTTTCTGCTAGCCTTTTCCTAATCAAATCAATTCAATTTCTATAAAAAAATGATCAGGAACATATTTCTTTTTAGTTTTAAAAAGATGAGCCGAGAAACGAAAGTGACAGCGAAAGCGCAGTTGGATACGACGTTGTCATCAACGGAAAACACAACAGGTGCGTATCTGTAAATAGCTAACAACGAGTTCCGATATAATAATTTACGCTAAAATATCATTGAATTTAAACAAAAGCAAATTTTAGAAGTTGACAGAGGGTATAAAAACCCCAACACAGCACAGGTTTTACATGTTGTTACCCCCTCCCACCCCCCAAAAAACCACTCCCTTTTTCCTCTTTCCAAGCCTAATTTTGTTGTAGATAAACCTACCCATTTTCATTAATTTTCATGCCTTTACATATAATAAAAACTTCTTTTGTTCAGCATTACTAAATTTGCTTTGGAATCCTGTATATGGCATGAACTGAGTGAGTGTTGTATCTTGTATATAAATGAGGGGGTAAGGAGGGTTCTGATTCTGACTTCCCGTTTGAAAAATCTAGCGATTCCCAAGTCCCGGTTTAAAAAATTCTTTTCTCGAGCTTCAAATTTTGATAACTACAATATGCACATTAAATTCAACAATTTGGTGTCCAGATAACATTTATAAAAATCCTATATCTAATATGACATGATGATATTTGGTAGTTTATTTTAGATCATTACTTTGGAAAATGAACTGATAATTAAATTGATTGAGATAAAAAGTAAATCCGGCTATCTCAGAGTTGTCAAATCTCGGATTGCCATTGAAAAAAGTTTTCCCGCACTTCTGCTCCAAATTAATCCTGAAATCCCAGTGAAAAAAATAGCAAATTATCCCAAATTTTCATTCAATAAAAATCTATCCCAGCGTCTCGAAGAAGTTCTTTTCGACCCTCATAAATTGTACTGTTGGATCTTACAATATGAAACTTTAAAGTAGATATTCAACAGGCATTTTAGGTGAACAGTAAAAAAAAAACTTGTCAGTTTTTGCTACCACAGAATCATCATATAGATGTTTGCTTACGTTGTTAACAAATCATTGTATTGAAAAGAAGAGGCTACATGAATGACTATCATGTTTTGATTGTGCGAAAGTACATTATTTTATGTATACATAATGATAATACATTGTTGTAACTGGTTTGCAATGGTATTGAACATAAAAAAAATGTGAACATTGAGATTTAATTTGTAAACATGGTAAAAGAAAATTGTGGTGGGCCGGAATCATGAAATTTATTGATTGATTTAAATTGGACATAAAGTCATAAAGAATAAATTAATGTTAAATGGCCATTTAGATTACATTTGCTTTTATTTTGTAATTGTATATAACAGGCAATTCTTCAAACATTGGTATTGTCACCATGGTCCTGCTTATGGCATTTTTATTTTGTTTTATTTTCACAATCTGTATCTGTTTGAATTTCAGCCTTTAATGTTGACAAGAAATGGGCAGCAGAGTACCTTCAGAAGTTCAATATTTCAACATCGGAAATAATTGGACTACTAACAAGTGAGAGTTATGCCGGTTAGTATAATAGCTTAATGATAAATGTAATATCTACATGTATCACTATTTTGCACAAAATTTTTTTTATATTAAAGTAAACAGCCAATGACGCAAAGGCAAAATATTGTTTAATATGGCATCACTAATCAATCACTGTGTCATTTTCAAAGTTAGTCAGTTAAAATAATATATATTTTTCTAATAAAGGAGAAATTTGCAAGTGGGTTGTATTTTAAATGTTTTTAGAAATGAAAATTTACCATGACAACAGGGACATGTCTTGCATCAAAACTGATTTGAAATAAAAAATATATTTGTTTTAGAACTTTTTCTTTGTGGTTCCTTCTGCTTTCCTTTTCAGTTATTGTCATGTACATGTGCTGGTCACAGTACATCTAAAAAAATCGCCATTACTGATGAACACTGAATCATTTTTATTTCCTGAGTGCTGGTCACTGAATCATTTTCATTTCCGGAGTGCTGGTCACTGCAGAAACTGGGCCTGAGGATGAGTGAGCAAAATGGTAAAACAGTATTTTCTTTATGGATTTTAGAAGGTAATAATTTTATTAACCCTTCATTGTTAAAATGCAGGTCATTTTGTTGACATTGCAGGGTTAATGAATCATGGGGTTGGGAAAGGGGGAGGGGGGTTTGAGCTAATAATTTGCTTTAGAAATTGAAAGCAATATTAATTAGATTTTAATTTTTTAGATGACTGGAATCTCACCAGATTACAGGAACCTGTATGGAAACAGTATATATTTTGGTACAGAGTGTTAGAAGTTATTGAAGACAATGAACATTTAACCTACAAGGAAAACATTCCGATAATTTTTAATAATCTAAGCTTCCCAGAAGAGAAAATATCTCCTTTTATTAGAAAAATCAGAAATCGCTTCAATTTAATGAAAAAGAAAAATGACATTTCTTTAGGGTATGAATTTGTAATAATCACAGATAGAAAGGAAATAGGTGAAATTTGTCAAAAACTAGGTATTACAATGGAATGGCTAAGAAATCCTGATAAAATTAATGTTTTAAAACAGGATATTACAAAGGGTTTTATGTTAGAGCTTAGAAAGGCTAGAATTAGGTACAACTTTTCCTTACAGTCATGTTCTGATTGGGTTTATCATCTTTGTAACTTGGACAAAAAACCACACGTTGCGTCACTGCAAAAACAACTAGACAGTATTCAAAAGAAACAATTGTCCCTTCACAAATTAGGCAAACAAAAGAAAGAAGAATACTTAAAAGAAATTTACACAGCACCTACTAGAAAAGAATGCTTTACATGTCAAGTACCAAATGAACCCATAGTCCGTAATCAAACAAAAAACAACACATGTATCAAATCAAAAAAAAGTGACAAGGATAAAATTTCCAGTCTTGAAAAAAAACTCATTAGGTCACGACAAGAAAGAATGCGAGTAAATTTAAAATCATACAAACTCAAACAAGAAAATATGAAACTCAAAACCTTACATGAAAACTGCAAAATCAAATTAGCTGTTTTATCAACACGCAACGTCAACAAACGTTTAAAGCGCAAACAGACAAAAATTTCTTTTCTTGAAAATGAAACAAACAGACTGTCCAAAGAATTAAAATACACACAGGAAAAAGCTTTACAAATAAAAAAGAAATATAAACAACAGACATCACTTCTTAGATACTATAAAACTTTGAGACTGAGAGTGAAAAGCACGGAAAAAACACCAAATACAAATACTGACAAAAATGACACTGAAGTTAACTGTTACAAAGAAAAAATAGCAATTTTAGAAAATGAAAACTTAGTTTTAAAAGAACATATTGAAGAAATTTCTCTCTCAGCTGAATTAAATAAAGCTGTTGAAACATTTCATGGGGGGAGGTATAATGATACAGTTAGGGAAGTTTATGCTACACTGCTGTCAATGAATGTAGGGGTAAATAATGTTGAGACTGTAGTTAGAACAGTATTAGAAAAACTTGGTGGTTTGAAAGTTGAAAGATTGCCAAAGAAAACATTTTCCGAAATAATGCTTGTTGAGGCAAAAACATTGGCCCAGCTTCAGGCAGCAGAAGCTATGCTTCTTAGTGAAAATAATACACTGCACACTGATGGGACAAAACGTAGCGGTAGGGAGTTTGGGGGGGTGCAAATAGGAACATCTTCAGGTCAATTTAGTTTAGGTATCAGTGAAATTGTTAGGGGCGATGCAGAAAATTTTTGTAAAATTATAGATTCTATTATGGGAGATATTTCAAAATTGTTATCTAACGATGAAGGTCTTGATAAGAAGTCACAATTAATATTATCTATAAAGAATATGATGACAGATCGTCATATAGTTAATCAATCTTTAAAAAATCTTTTAGAAAAAATGAAAGTTGAGTGTATACCAGCTGAAAATGACACAAATGAAGATTTGAGAAATAAAATGTCTGCCATCAATGGGTTTAAATGTAATCTGCATGTGCTTGTAAATTTTGCTAGTCAAGCTGAAAGTGGGTTGAAGTTGTGGGAGCAAAATATTTTAGTGTCGGATGAAAATGATTCAAACAATTTTACATATAATCAAAGCACTTGTGATTTTATTCGTGCTTCTACAAAGTTATGTGTTCCAGGGGCTGACGAAAAGTCAGGTTACGGTTTATTGTTTAAGTCATATCTTGATCAGCTTGAGTCTCCTATTGCATTAAAAATGTGTACATTTCATGGCCATAGAATAAACTTGTTGTTTGCTATGGGTGCTTCTGTATTTTTTCATAGGAATCATATGAAAGATTTTATTAATGTATATTTTAATAAGGAAGATCGAAATAGATTGTTAGGTGCTGTATATAATTATCTTAATAATCCAGTGTATTTAGCTGGATGTAGAGCTTTTGGGATAATTGACAAGGTTTTGACTGGTCCTTTATGGAGAATTATTGAAAATACAAATCACATTTTAGACCTCAATGATGTATGGTTAACTTTCAAAACAAGCATTGAACTCTTGTCAAAAGATGCTACTGAATTACTTGATGGTAAAATATTTTATCCAAACTTTACAAATAAAGATGAAGTTTTTAATAGTCTTTTTGAAGTGGAAGATGAAGAATTGAATATTTTAACTATTGAAGCTCTCCAGATAATTTTGATAAATTTTTTGATAATTATTGAACGTCAGCTTTCTGATTGCTTGCCAGGTGGTATTTTAAATGAAAATACTGAAGGTGTAGATAAAAATTTGAGAACTGTGTCTGAAACTGTTTCACCAACAAATATTATTTCTGAGAGAGATTTTGCTAATTTAGATAGACTAAAAAGAGAAAAACCAAATGCAAATACTATTGCATTAGAAGGCATGATTTTATTTGCTAATAATAAAACTTTGAAATGGTTGGACGTAATGGACCCTGATAAAAAAACTGAGATGTTTAAAATTGCACGCGAAAAAGCCCCAGACATAATTAAACAATATCGTTTAAGGAAAGAGGAAATTAAACAACAACATATTAATTTACTTAGAGTGAGAAGGGAAGAAAAAGAAAGAAAAGCTGCTAAAAAGCAAGAGGAGATCACATCTATTTCTAGGGAAATTCAGAAGTATGGTGGGCTTTGGTTAAAAGTTTGTGACATTCAAAAAAATACCAAAAATCTTAACATGAATCAAAAATTAGATGCAGTTAAATTACAAATAAAATTTCATAAAAAAATATTGAAAACAAATGTTGAAGACAAAACCTTGCTTCAGTTTTCTAGCAATAATTTACAATTTTCACTTGAGGAACTTGTTTCAAATTTGAAATTTTTGATAAGTGTTTCATCTTTCAATGAAAATCATGGCAGTAATGATGTTCCTGTACAAAATGTAGTTCCCGCAAATGAAAATTTTACAATAAAATCACACGATGAGAGGAAGCTTTTCATGGAAAATCAGAGGGATCTTATTTTGAGAAAAATTGAAAGTTTAAAATCTAAAAGAACCAACACTACTAGTGTTTCAGTACAACACCATGAAACTTCATCAGCAGCTAAAAAAACTAAGCACACTGAATCTTCAGCGGGTGGCACACCTTTACTTAGCACAAGTGATAACAATTTATATATAAATAGTAATATGAACTTTCAAAGTGGAAAGTATGTAGCTGTTGCTTATTCAGACCACTGGTATCCTGGGCAAATAATTGATGTACTTGGAAAGTTTTTGAAAATTAAGTTTTTACATCCAACTACGAATAATAAAAATGTATTCAAGTGGCCACAATCTGAAGATGTTCAAAAAGTAGAAAATATTTTTATATTTTTTTCAGATCTCGATGTAATGCCAAGCGATTCTAGTGGTAGATCTTGGACTGTCCAAAATATTAAGTCAGTGGATGATGCTTATACCAAATATTACAACACTTTTTTTATTTAAATTTGTCTATAAGTATATAATGGTAAGAAAAAAATATATGTCTGTTTACAGTTACATTTTTTAAAATGGGTTTGTGGTAAATGTTTCTTTTTTTTTCCTTTCCTTATGGTATTTCATATGGGAAAAACACCAGTTTCACATCTACAATCTAATTCTATGTTTAGTTTAGTCATTCATTTCGTAAGTTCAATGAACAAACTGTAGTTCTTCAGTAAATTTCATGCTGCTATGTTGCTACTGTAAAACAAGTCAGAAAGTTATGTTTTTGTTAAAATTTATTAACTTTCCACATTGGTAACAAAAAACAGACATACATTTTTTGCCTTGACAAATGTATTAGATATTTTGTGGTAAATTGATATTTTACTGTCAATTGCATTGTATCACTATGCTTTTTGTTTACACCAAATTTTCAAATGTCAAACATTTTCAAAGAATGTAATTTGTTAAATCATTGTTAAGTGTATCTGTATATGATCATGATGAAAGTGAAAGTTGCTCCATTAATAAAAATGAAATATTCTACAATTATTGATTTTGTTTTTATTTTGCATATTCTAAAGATGAGACTGTAAGAAAGAAGAGATATGGAGTTAATGTCATTGAGATCATATTCCATTTCTGTGTAAAAAAAAAGATATAGATGGATCTGGAGGATTTCACAAGATCTTCAAATAAGCCTTATTACAGGGTGGAATTCATACTTCTGGTCCAATAGAATATGAATGGTTTTAAAAAATTGGACAGACAGAAATCTTCGTTAAAAAATTGAATTTCCAATATATCATTGCTGAGTTTGTCATAGCATATATGTTATTGATTCAGCAAATTATCTGGTTACCATGATCCTACATTAATTTCATTTCCTATACCTGTAAACATGATAAAGGAGTAATTCATATCTGATGTCCAAGTAATGACGAAAAAATGTTCGTAGCGAATATGGGATACACAATGAGAGTATGGCCAGCTTTAGTTTTTCACTGACATATCTGCCTGTGTCTTTTATGCAACAAAAAATACATCCAAATCAACTACATAGATAGATAAAGGGCTTAAAGACAAAGATTTTGATACCAAAATGACTAAAATCGGTTAAAAAATGACCGAGAAATGTAGGAAAATAGGCTGTTTCGTAAGGAAAACTGGCTCGTTGGCGGCCATTTTGATTCAAAATGGCCGCCATTTCTTACACCAATCTCGGTGTTTTTATTTCCATAAGAAAGCAGTATATATCAGTACTTTGCATTTCAAATTTCAACTGGATATCTTGAAAAATGACTGAAATATGACAAGTTTTGTAGGAATCAAATGTGATTTTGAGTCATCTTGTTATGGTGACCTACGGTGCCATTCAGATATAGAGGATATTTTGATATGGAAGAGCATTTTTAGTAGAGGATAATTTCATGCCTGTGAGACCAACATTGACAAAACTTGGTACAATTACCCTATATTTGGAGTAATTAAGTGTGAATAATTTTGGTATGCCATGGTTTTACATAGTGTGCAGAAAATCTGTACTCAAAATGCCCTCTAAGGTCAATTTCGGATATTCAAAACTGCAGTTTCGGAGAAATCTAGAAGCCTATAAATTAGACATATCATATTTATACCAGTGCGGCATGTATTTTTTTCAAAAGTATGGGTTGCAATGTACCACAAAACAACAAACTGAGTCCTTCTTATTAGTATTTTTCTAGAAATATGCACATGAACTTGCTGTTTTCAGTCTTTTAGAGTGGCGGCCATCTTGGAAAATTTTCAAGCAAAATCTGGGAACTTTAAATGTCCATAACTTTGTAACCGTTTGTCCGATTTTCAAAAATAAAGGCTCAAAATGTTTGGTTTTTCCAGATCTATTCAGAGAACATAAAAAATACACAATATTCCCTGAAATTATATAGGCCAGGCCTCTCTACCAGTGACCGCACTCTTGTGTCGCGTGATGTATAGCAGGGCGACACATTGGAAACACTTCCGTCGTCGTCGGCGTCAAACTTTTCTAATCCGCTACACCTTCTGAACCACTCAACAGAATTCAACCAAATTACACATAATCTTCTGTTGATCGGATGTCGGTTGGAGAAAAACAACTTCTGGAAGCCTTTTTAAATATTATAGATTATTAAAGTGCAATTGTCATACAAAACATTGACTCTTATCTTTGATCTGTTTTGTTTTCACTATTATGTCAAAATCTTTCAGTTATGATTTTCTTGTATAAATCTGGCATCAAATTAATTGAATTTTATTTGTATATAATTTTATAGAAACTTCATCTGTAGCCGAATCACGGGTTTGGTTTTTATTGGAAGCCGACACTGGTATTTGAAGATAATGTTTCTTAAAGTAATTCATGTGGATTTATGGCCATGTCATTACTGTAGAATATTATGCAATTTGTAATCAATTTTGAAATACGATACTATCTTGCGCCAGTGTTCTTATTTTAACTACTTTATATGTAAATTTGCATTTAAATCAATAGTAAAGGAATGTTTGATTGGGATTAATTGAATAAACGATCATTTTAGGGATTGTAAGCTCAGAGTATGTGAATCGGATGCAGCGAAATGACCGAAAATCAACGTTAAAATTCCAGCATTAATGTAATTTCAGCCATATAATTGAAACACATTTTATTGCTAACGATAAAATGGTTCATTAAACTTATATACCACATCTCCGTTTTTTATATTTGTACCTTTATTAAACAGTCATTAGAATTGAGATGAGGTCCACGCCGGTCAAGGAATCTTGCCGAATATTATTGTATATTGTTTATTTTTTGTATTGTATTGCTTGACCCATATGGGTGTATTATGCAATAAAGTTATAATATATATTACAAAGTCGTCTTGAAACAGTAACTTCAGAACCATATATCTTATAAGTAGTAGTACAATGTAGGTGTCGTTTGCAATCGAATTTTTTATTTGGTTTTTGTTTGTTATTGAGACAGCGCATTCCGTACACTACAACAAATGTACAATTCCAATAATAACGTTAAAAATAAATATGAAATGCAAAGACTACCAAATAACCAAACTTTTAGTATAAAGACTGCAAAATCATCAATAAACTTTCAATTCCTGACTTGACTGTCAGGTAGGAAGGACAAATGATGTACAAATGTTACAGGTAAGTTCCGTTTTGGGAGAAATGCGACGCTTTCAGTACGTAATGTAAATTTGGTTTTGAGTATTCAGTCAGACCGTATCTTTGGAAGCTTTTTTCAAGGAGTTTACTTATTTAATTAAAATATTTGGAGTTCCCTTTTTTTGAATTCAATGGAAATGAAGTAAATTGAATGTGTTTTAATTGCTTAATACCTTGAAATTTATAAGCAATCTTAAGAAGTTCTTCGTGTTTATGTTTTTGCGCCAGAAGGCTGCTCTCCATTTCACGGAAGAGTTATCTTTCTTTATATGTTAAATATCTATTTTTGTAAATAGGACAGTTACTTAAAGACACTTATTTCAGAACTCAATGAAAAGAAAAACGAGTAATTATTATATATTTTAATGTTGTATATTGTTGTTATTAAAATAGTTTTGGTAAAATCCGCGAAACGTAAGGTTTTAGCGCAAAAAAGGTCGTGACATGACGTTGTTTTGTATATAGTTGTCTCTTGGAAAACATAACTGCGACGACTGAGAGCATTAGTTTGCTGTGTAGGACGTTAATAACTTTCAAACCCCCCATAACTGCGACAGATATAAAGGTAGGCACATCAGTTTTAAAAATCGGAATTGATCTCCCAGAGTTCAGACGTATTC
>JARWCS010000045.1:740201-754760 GCA_034783895.1 Geukensia demissa | reverse complement strand
AATTGGAATGGTGCACCATCTAAACATACATAATCAGTACTTATGTATAAAAGAATACTTGTATTGCATGGTTAACACTGACAAATCAGAGCTTTATTGTAATATTTTATTCATAAATGCAGGCTTATTTAGGATTGGAATGGATATACGGAAACATGCTATAAGTATTCGGTCTCTTTAATTTTTCTGTTTGTCAGAAAATCTCTTTTTTTCTAAACATTTTTGTGACACCATTTGAGAATGTATCCGTTTACAACTAAATCTTTTGGTTTAAAATTTACACTGATGGAAAGAAATTTGTCTACAATCACACAACAGTCAAATCTCTAAAATATTAGTTACCCAACTTTGGAAGGGCATAACTTGACTATTATTGTAGATAGATAAATGTATGAGGTTTTATTGAAAGAGAATTAAATGTTTAAAAGAAATTGATTTATTAAATAAGATGTTCCAAATAAGTTAACTCAAGCTTAAACTCAACTGTTGTGCTACCTTAAGATAATTTTGAAATTATCTTTGAAATTGTTTTGATAGTAGAAATATAAAAAATTACAGTTTAACATTCCTTGGTAAATTCAGTACATATATATTTATCAGCATTCATCCATATTTGATAGAAAATTATAGAAATTACATTTTAATAGATCAAATATTTCCAATTTAACAATATTAATTTTTTAAAAGTCAATCCACAATTGGCTTCTTAATGAAAAATTAAAATTACCAATACATCGTTATGGCATGTTTCTGTATATATTTAAATAAGTTACCTAGAACACTATCTAGTTTATTAAAAATACTTTTTGTTTAATCACCCATTATGATAAAAATGTTATTTTGATGATTCATAGAATTTTAGTTTCCAAGGACTATGTACAAAATTTCTTCACACCAAGCATAAATATAGATTCTCGGTGGAATTGTAAAGTTTTATATAATCATAATAGATAGATAATATTTATCATCCCTCATATCCAGTTATGATATATGCTTTATTTTAGGGCAATCCTCCCAATGGTTATAAAGTTGGTTTTCATAATGATACAAGAATGTAAGCCATCGTCGACATGCTAGTTACGCTTATCTCCCTTTCTAACCTGCTGTTAATGTACTTGTTTCCTTAACTAACCTACTGTTACCTAATATAACCACCTGTTCACCCATAATCCTTTCTGTCTTTCTGTTACCATGGATATATATATATATATATATACGTCCCCACTTTTATAAATGAAATTTTCAGTAAAGTTATGAACACTACAGAGAATAATCAAGATATACAAAATCTTCTTGACTATATCTGCGTAAGGTGTACTCTACTGAACTTTCTAGTTAAAACATTATATTGCATGAAGTTGACTCTTTTTATGACCAAATTATGGGACCAGTTAATTTATTTCATTTTGACCATAGATTCAAGTCGCCAAAAATTTTGTCAATTACACGTCTATGATGGGATAAAATTTTATTTCTGGTTGTCAAATGATAAGATATAAATTTGGAGATAATGCATAAATATTTTCTAAAAAAGAAAATTGCATGTATGTCAAAATATCTGTTATTTTGAAGTCATATCTTGGTTAATTTCTTTTCTTAAAAAAGGAGATATTTTAGGTAAATGTTAAGACCACAAAACATCCCAAGACGAAATTGAGAATAAGGAAAAAAATTCTATCAAACTTGTAAAATAATGAGAGTCATTATACCACTCATTCATAAGCATGACTTCTAAATATATGCTTCCCTTATAACCAATTGCATGCTTAAAATAATATAGACACTCATATGGTGTACATCTCTTCTTGCTGAGTCATGCTAGTGTACATTTCTGGAATAATACTGAGTACCAAATTTCACCATGTACCCCTTGTCACTAATGCAGATGTCAAATCTAACAGGTTGAAATTTTTTGTTAATTTTTTTTTAAAGTATTTAAACACTAATTATATATTTATGATTCAAAAATATAATTTCATACAGTATACACATGTCAGATTACAACTTCATTAGAAACTTGTTATGGGGCAACCTTTGGTACATGGTGAAATCACTGGTCTCTAAACAAAGATTTTAATTTGTATCACACTATGTATCAAATGCTTGCTAGGTAGAGTGTGTCGTGAATCACACAAAAGTAGAAAACTAACAAAGATTAACATGTAGGAATATTTAATTTTTTGCTTGTTTTTTTGGGGAGACAACTCTTAATTATAATACAAATTACCTCCCTTGATTTTTTGCTCTGTAGGACCATGCAGATGAAATTAATAGCATTAACAGAAAATACATTGATCGAGATAAAAAGTACATGAAACTCATTCAGGAAAAGAATGATGAACTTCAGAAATTAAAGGAAAATTTTGAGAAATGGAAAAAAGAAACAGATTCATGGCTAATGCCAAACGAAGATTACAACAGCAAGTGAGATGGAGAGAATCATTTCTGCTTGATTTTCATAACTACACGCTGTTTTATATTAGTCAGCACATAGTAGTCAAATCTTATGCCAAAACAGTTAACCCACAAAATTTAATGTGTGAGATTTTCAGCTTGATATAAAACGCTCACTGGTTTAACTTTTTAAGATTGTAAATTAACTAAAAAGCCTAATTATTGTGTTAATATTAAATAGATAAATGTATCTTTATTTACTTTCTACATTAGTTGGTACTAAGTGTTTTTCTTTTGAACTAGAAAACTGTAGCTGAACCTGCTTTTAAAGACACATTAGTTACCCAACAGGTGATTTGCCAATTACTGACTTTGTTTCAGTTCTTTAAAAATTTCACTCAAAGGGAAGTAATTCAATAGAAAATGAAACAAAGTGACACCAGACAAGTTGTCAGATTTGGTGACCAAACCCTTATAAATCTGCACTCCTGCATTTGAAATCTATAAAAATGTTAACTTAACAAATGGACACTTTAAAGTTCATAATACATAACCTCTTTCACCAAAGATGAAGGCTAAAAACCAAAAATATCAAGAGAAAATATTTTTTGCATTTGGTTAGTTTGCATTGGAAATCAATGACTTCGTCCAGTCTAGAGTCGCTTCCCTTACCATAAGCATGTAAAACCTAAAGTCTAATTCAGGAACCCTGTTTTAATTGGCAAATTGACTATTGGTATTATAAGATGTATTGAAAATTCCCTACCATCATGTTTCCTCTCCAATGAAACTCTTGAATATTTCATGCCAACTCATCCCACATGCTTTGAACTTAAGAGCAAAGTTTATAAATAATTTTACTGAAATTATGCTATTCGACAAATCTACATTTGAAAAATCACCATGATTCTTTTTTATCATTATTCAGTTGATGAAGTTTTGTATTGTTATTCAAGTTGATTTGTTTGTATATATAACACAGTAGCTAAGTTAGAAAGCAAATAAACCAAACCTTTATCTAAACTAATACTAGAGAAGTCCAATATTATATTAATAAATTTTAAGAGTCATTAGATGTTAAAAGACATATTATATTGCATATTTTTTACCAATTTATTATTCAGTCTTTTAAATGAATTTCTCATATTTTCTGAAAGTATTGAAAAGAATTTTTTTACACATCTTTAAATGAAGATATAATGTAATCTTGCAGCATTATGCTGGTATCATATTTCCCTCTGAATATTGAAGATATATATTTACTGTTTATAACAGGCATTATCCCCAGTCAGCTCCGTATGAGTATGGTCCTCGTACTACAGCTCAGGAACAAGAATTGGAACGGTTAGAGAGGGAAATCAAAAGACTTACAACGGTAGGTTATTAATGCATTAATTAAAAGAACAGCATATGGACTAGATACATGGGTTAAACTACCTTTCTGGGTACCTAAACTCCCCTTTTACATACCATATTCCTAGTATTAAGTGCCCCTGGTGCTTAAAAAATTAAACCAAAGGGCACTTATCAGAATCAGCGAAATCCATAATTCTTTCATGTCAGGTTTCGAAATATTTTTTTCCATATTAGAATTGCCCAAAATCAATAATTCTAGTTCCCCTCCCCATTAATTTCATGTTTCTTGATATAAAATTGTCGTTTTTTCACAGAATTAATATTGTAATTCCTAGAGTTTGTGGGGTGCTTAAAGCAGCAGGGGTGCTTATTATGAGGATTACGGTATTAAGACTATGGTGTTATGATAATATAAATGTAAAAAACAATTGCACTGTGCAACCTCCAAGATAATGACATCTGACTTGAAGAAGTATAGTATGCTACATAATTTGGAAAGTAGGGTCAATTTGTTCTCACTGCTACTAGGAAGCTAGCTAAGAAAGTCATATCTGTTATCACTGTTACATAAGAAAACAGATTATCAAAGACAACATGTTTAAATGTTTAAAAGCCCTTGTCAAACAAAAGAAATTCCATAAGAATTCTCATATATTAAATGACCAAAATTCAAATTATGATAAATGAAAGCCATTACAGTACATAATAAATTAATACATGTGAAAATGAAGAGATATGGGGTAAATGTCAGAGAGACTGCACTCCAACCATGAGGAAAATGGAGGAAATTTACAAATCTAAGAGGTCTCCATAAGGCCTTCAACATGGGTGGAATACCACTCCTTGTGAAAAGCTCTAAATAACCCCAAATAAAAAATTGTGTATACATCAGATAATACTGCTCTTACCTGAATATTATCAAAAATGTAAATGTAACATGTATATTAGTGTATATAAGTATATTGCTTGTCTATGCAATGACCATCCTGAGCTTTGCTGTTAAGTGTATAGCATGTTAGCTGTTCTAACTGTCCATACATTATACTGTGCTAATTCCTTGACTTGTTTGTGTGAAATGATCTTTTATAGTCATGTTAAATCTGAAACACAAGATATTTAGAATCATGTTACCCTTTCAAACACGACATATTAAAATTGTCTAGTAGATACTTTGTAAACCCATGAATGCCAAACAAAATATTCTCTATAGAAATTGATTATTAGAACTTTAGAAGTGGGGTCAGACTTTTTAATAAGTGCATTCGACATTAAGACCATATGAGAAATGAAATATTGGAACTAGCTATTATCCCCACATGTAAAGGAAAAGCATTTAAATTATTGATCATTGATTCACAATCACAAAATTTCTGGATTTTATAATTCTCAATTTGAAATTAACAAAATTTTCATTTTCATGACAGCTCGTTACTATAGATGTAAACATACTACCATTTTATTACTTTATACCTATTTGGAGATTAGAAGATTTAGCATGGCTGTATTACTATGTGTTTTAACCTCTGATTTGTGCATGTTGTCTTTCTTTCTTCTGTCTTAGAATCAACAACAACCAAGGTACTACAATTCTTATGTTGAGGATGATATTAGTACAGCTAAAATGGTCAATAATTTACGGAACAAAGTGGCAGAACTTGAACGAGAAAATTGTAATCTTGCAAAATTTTCATATTCTGTGCCCGATCTGTCTGATCCTGGTTATTACAGAAGGGTAAGTTGCTATGGTGATAATTTCTTTGAAAAAGGTTTTTAGTGACGGGTAGTGGTCTTATTTTCATTAAAATCACTATGGAATGTGGCAAAACAAACTTTTTTAAAGAATGATTTGGAAATATCAACTTAAATAATTGAGTAAAATAAGATGCCGTGTATTTATAAAAGTTTACAACAGTAAGGATTTCTCTGTATTTTGTTTTGATTTTGCTAGTTATCAATTATCCAATCAAAATCACAATGAGGATAAGCACCTTTTAAAATAATGTTGATAATTGACTTGACATGTTTCCAAGAATTTGTAAGAATCAGTAAGTAGTAAGAATGGTGTGTAATTTCTTACTTGTACACTCTGAGTAAAGAGACTCTGTTTATAAGGGGGGATAATTAATTATTAATACACTGATATGTAATGTGAAATGTTTGTTTTCTTTTAACATGAAATATAACAAACTAATAAGAATGAGGTGGACAGTTGATTAACATATAACTTTTAAATACAGTAATTTACTTCCTTTCCAGCTTAACTGCAGTAATATTTGGTTTATAATTATAACTTACAATCTTAATATACTATGTAAAGTGGAAGCTGAAAACTATGAAATATATTTGGTCTCTAAAACTAAGTTGATTTAACCATAAATCATGTATAGTTGACATTGGGGTCTTCCAAACAAGGATGGGCACTAATACCATAGGTCTCTTAAAACAGGTTTTACAGAATATCTAATTAAATTCCAAGTTTTTCTACCATTCACTCAAACGATAATTAATTTTCATCTACCAAGTCAATTACAAGACCATTGGTTACATTTTGGACAGGAATGATACAGAGTAACTTTGTTGAAACTTTCGAGAGATTGATTTCAGGCTTGGTAAAGAACTGCATGATCAAAGATTAGTTTTCATTTTCTTGAGGGGGCTATTTATTGAGACACACATCATTGAAAACAAAGACATCTAATTAGCAATATGATTGGACTTTCGAATCAATGGACCGATAGGATTGGTTAAAAATCCAATCACAAGTTAAAAATTCAAATCACAAGAATATCAATTAATGAACGAGATGAACCTTATTGGGGCTAGTCAGGGTCAGGATAAATGTTAATTTTAGGGTGTAACTAAGGTAAGTACATGTATTTAATAAAGCACAGTTAGTTTCTTTAAAGTAAATTATTCTGGAAACCTCTTGTATAATATAAACAGATAGGTCTAATTTTTTCTAACTGGTACTGAACTTCAGTGCTTGCATGCTAGAGTTACTTTTATTTTAAAGCCTCTGCTGTTTGATATTGGTATGTAATCATTTAGATTTTGTTCTAATTTTTATCAAACCACAGTCACAGTCACCACATATCTTTTCTTCAGACAATGAGATCTGCATCACCATCACCTCAGCAAGAAAGAGTTGTAAATTTATTAGAACAGAAAGCCAAAGTGGCTGATATGCAGTCTGATATCTTACTGGATCAGCAGCAACGAAGTCGCAATATGATGTCACAAAAAATGCAAGAGATGACCAAACTACAAAACTCATTAACATCTCAAACTAAAGTAAGTTTGTAATGCCTAATCATTAACATCTCAAACTAAAGTAAGTTTGTAATGCCTGATCATTAACATCTCAAACTAAAGTAAGTTTGTAATGCCTGATCATTTGAACCTTGTTAATGTGTTTGTTGACAAAAAATTCAGAAAAACTTATGAAGAAAGAATTAAGTGATCCTGACATAGAAGTCTGGACATACAAAAGTTGTATTCTTATATCTCTTTGGTTAATCTGCAGTGGGAATTTTATGGAAAAAATTATAATAAAAGTACATATTTCCGTATATAAACTTACTGATATTTTGACCACGTAACTGTACATATTAAATGGAATATTACTTTATTCAGGTTGAACATATATTGTAAATTAACTTTGGCATGAATGCTGTGTATGAAGGCTGAGTTACCTACTGGTCACAATACTCTGATCACCACACAAAGGGTAAAAAGAGTTTAAAAAGAAATCGTGGTTGGAGTTCTGTCTGTCTGACATTTACCCTTTATCTTTTCATTTGCATATAAATACTCATCAAAACAGCATTGATATTATGTTAGAAAGGTGTGTGCATTTTCCTGCATCATCCATCATGTATATTTAGGAGTGAGGATACCCTATAATGTCAAAAAATTCTGTCTATGGAGTTCTTTATGGAATGTTAATTTACTGCAAAATATCCCAAAAAATTGCTGTATCTTACTTGATTTTCTCTTTTTTTTCAGGATTTGATACATTTAGGGCAGGCTTATTCTAAACTAAATAACAGTTACAGATATGGCAAGACGTGAAAAATAGTTCTAATCCTAATATTCAACAAGTTGCAGCTTTAACTATGGTGCAAGACATTCATTTGTATATAGTATTGTGTCATTTTATTTTCTTCTGTATATGTTTTCTGTAGAATATTACAAGGATAATATTTAGGAACTAAAATATCTGCTTGAATAAGGATTTTTGTAAACAATTATTGATTCAGAAGAAACTGTGATATTGGTTAAAACTTTTGTTCCTGTTCCCTTTATATATGCTTAACAGAAGTTGCTAATCAAATTCTGTATCTAGTATAGAAACATTTCTTTCACTACCAGGAACTTTTTGTTCAAATCATTTTTGTGATTTGTTTAGTGACGTGGCTGGTATAACTGGGTTATTTTTTGAAAAAAAATATACAGATGTAATGTTATTTGAAATATTAATTGCACAATTTTAAATTTATGTAATAATTACTTTTGGGGTAATAAATTTAAATTTTTGTCATTCCATCTGCTTTTAACACTGCCAAGAAATATAGTTAAAACTGTAGCAAATATTATGGTGTCTATGTAAATATAAGATCAAAAATGGAAATATTTCCAAGAGGTGCTGCATGTTTTTCAAAGTACATATATTATTGGTTGTAAACAACATGTACCGTGATAAGCTATGACTGTATAGTGAGGAAAATGTTTACATTAGGAGCAGAATACCATTTGTAATTTAAATATGACAGAATTACTCTTTCTGGGTTTTTTGAAAATTAAACATAAGTTACCCTGACAGTGAGTTGTCTAGATTGGTGTTAAATCTCCTGGAGATAAAATGGATGTAAAACAATACTACAATTTAAATTGTTCTGTATTTATAGTGTTAACTCAACATCGTTTAAAAATGTACAAAAAATCGGTCTTGACTTCGAGGTAATTTTCACAAAAAGTAGTTATTCTTCATTAACAGGTTCAATGTAAAATTTTCCAATACACTTGTCCCAAGTTTAATTCCAGTTATTGGAATTTTAACCATTTTGAATAATTTGGTATACTAAAAGAACCCAGAAAAAATGTTAAGAAATCTATTTCCAATGTTAAGGGTATCTTACCAATACATTAATATATTAAATGTAACTTCTGGTTAAGTGTATTTATTTAGGTTTTACATGCAACTTTCCATTTATTTTCATTTTATTTATGTTAAGTATTATTTCTGTTTTTTTCCGTGCAACAGTCCGTCCATTTTAATTTTATTGGCTTTACCAAGAATAATTTCTGTTGTACATGTTTGTGGATAATATCATCATAACAAACATGACAGAAAGCTTTAATTACAAAGTATTGTTGAAGAACAAAAAAAAACATTCAGTCTATTGAATGGACACAAAAATATTCAGTTTTTTTTCATGTTTACAAAACACGTATTAACAATGTTTAATCCTTTCCTTGCAAATACAAACAATGTTTGCAAGTTTGGTTTATTTTTGGATTACTTTATTTTTGAGATACCTCTTCATACGATTAATTTAAGAAGAAAAGATAAGTTGCAGGGTTTAATGAAAGTTTGTTAGAAACAAATGTATGTTTTATAAAAGGACAATCAGTATGTAGTAATGTTGTGTATATAGATTACAGTTGACCCCATTACTGTCAATTCAGAAACTTATATGTGTACTTACTATTGATAAAGATAGATTTATTAATGTTTTCTTTTACATGGCAGAATCACATTTAAGCAGCAGCGTGTAAATTATTGTCACCATATTAACAATAATAAAAACATAACATTTAATTTCTAAATTACAGTATCTTAAATACATTTATACTCTATATCAGAGTTTGTTGGTGCGGGTAAAAAGGTTGTGAAAGAAAATCTTTTTACCGTATTCTTATAAAATAGGGTTCATTTCATAGATTAAAAAAGTGCAAATAACTTGCAGTAATACTTTTTAGCAATAATGATGCATTTTAAGCTGTGCCAAGTTTTTAATTCTCTACGGGGATTTTACATTATAAAATTAGCTATTTGTTTACCGGAAGTGGGTCTTTGCATGTGCTAGTACGAGACCGGGAGTACAAAGCTGTGTAATAATTAAGTAATTTGATTAGGATTAAATAACCTGCAAAAATGCATAATGGTGCACCTAAATGGAATTTTTAATGTAATTCTTATGATATGTATTTCAAGCGGAGGTCCGAATAAGACAATGTGTGCAATTTTTCAAATAACTTTATCTAGGTCAAACTTCAGCGCTCCCGCCAAAAACAATAATGGCCAACCCTCAACATTAAATCCCCGTAGAGATTTTCAGGGGCAGATAATAGTAGGTAAAACTCTTTTGTACAGTGTAAGTTCTGACCGTTAACCAAGGGTAATTCTTTCTTTTGATTTAAAATAAATACAAAGGCGGAAACGCACATATAATTTAATAAAGCCCGAAAATTGCACTCCAGAAAAGCTTGACATAGAGTATAGTTTTTTCAGCCACCTATAAATACCAAAAATTCATTTCTCCTTAAACGAATTTGTGTACATGAATGCTAAGCCACTGCATCAGCTTCTACATTTGGAATTTTCTCATATACAAAGGTTTTTGAATGAAATATAAAAATGTGTATCAACAGTTTGATGTCGAAATGTAGTTAAATGAAAACCACACTGACCACAACTGATATATTTAATGTCACCAACTAGTTTGGCATATTTATTATTCGGATATAAAAGGTATGGCCACATCGGGCAGATGGTACAGCACCAACCAAACATTTCACATAATGTTGAAATGATTGCTGTTTTTGTATAATTTCAACAGGTCATGTACTCTTTTCTAAGGATGAAACAAAAAGTTCATCAGTAATTTGGTAAGTAGCCAGATTTAAACCGCTAAAAACTAAAACTCGATTTTTAACATCACTTGAAATAGCAGCAGTTCCATATGGTTTCAAATGAACTATATCATTGATACTGACATCCTCATCTTCAACATTAAATTTATTATATATATAAATTGCTACCTATGTTGCTTCCTCACTTCGGCCTTCATTTTCTTTAGGGGACCCAACCCTTTGAGGCTATATCTGTTCTTACCCCTACCCTAACCCTAACCAATCTTGAAACCGTAACCCCTAATCCTACCCAAATTTAACCCATAATCTAACCCTAACCACACAATATCCTAATCCTTAAGTACTGGGTCCCCTTAAATAAATAAAGGCCTTCACTTCTGAGGGCACCATCAAAGAAAATAAAAGAACTTTCCGCTATTTTCATTACACAATGTCCTTCTGACGGAAATAATCAATGTTTATTAATTATATATCATGCTTCTTTCTGATAATCTTTTGGTGTGGGATTAATGAATATAATTAAACTAATATGTCAAAATTATTCTTTTAAACATCAAAGTTGCATGCTCAAACATAAAAATGTCATGAAATGTCATCACCACATTAATAAATCTGAAATATTAATAGGTTAAAATAAATACTTTTAATCATTATTGTTTATCAAATCTTTTTGCACAACCTGACTTGGGGTTTTGTGACCTTATATTCTTGGCAATAGAACGAAATAAAAAGAGAAGATCTTGAGTAAATGTCAAAAACTATTCTTTGTTTCAGCAAAAAATTGGAAATATCTTTATACCTAGAGGAAGACCTATAAAGAGGACAGCATCCCATCCTCTACAAGGACGTTTAAAAGAACTTTAAAAGTACAAAATTGTATTTCAAAATTGTTTCTACTTCAATCTAAAACTGAGCTCCGAATGCAGTTGTTTAAAATATCAAATAATATTGTTTTATAATATTTTGATAAATTAATTTCCATGAAAGATTAGAAAAACTTACAAAATATAATTTAACAACCATAAATATATTTCTGTTCGTGAAAATTTTTACTAGTTTTAACTTTAACATGTTTAGATTAGAGACATCATGACTAAACTATACTATTAGACCAGTTATTATAACCGTCTTGACGTAACGACGGCAAATCAAAGGTTTCTACTTTATAATTATCAATTATAATAATATATGCCTTAGATTAAAAATTACACCATTCCAGGTCCCTTTGTTTTCCGTCTATTAAAATATCCCTTTCCAAAAACCCTTTTCCGGAAGGCCGTGGTTCCTTCTTGAATTAAAAATTTACCATTCTTGTTCCGGGAAGTATGATGAAAAGTTCCCATAGAAATCACCGCTAAAACATTCATCAATTTCTGTCCAGGACAAATAGTTAAAGCTTTCATTTTAAGTTTTTAAAGGGAAACAACTCTTACAAACTCTCAGTTTTTAAACCAAAATCGGACTTCCGGGAAAGGTTTTCGGAAAGGACTATATGACCAAAATTTGACAAATCCTAATAAAGTTGTTTCCGCGTGACCACTCAGCTGAAAAGTAATTTTGTCTATTTACAGATTTGATTTTAATGGATTTACAAATTAAGAAAATCAAATTTCACATTAGATAGGGACTGTCCATCCGACCATTTAACTCTATAGGGGAGGGGGGCGGGGGTTATGGTTTTAAAAAAATTATATATATATACCATGTCGCACAATCTCATGAAAAAAATATGGACAACCATGTACCAAAAAATATTCTGAATCCACTTTTTCCCATATAGGGTAATGCTAAGTTTTGAACTAAATATTTCGACTGATCGCGGTGTAAAACTACAAAAAATTGCGCCCGAAAAAATACATTCCGTATGAGAAAAACCATATACACCCCTTTCGATAGTTAAATGGTCGGTCATGATAAAGTTACCCAGAAAAATACACTAAATGTTGTCTCAACATTTTATTGAACCATTAAAAAAATAATTAAAACTACTACATCACTCAGTAATAACAATGCACTATCATGGGATTTTACTAGTTAACTCTGTAAACATTAAGAAATTTTAAATTTAACAACTGAATCATAATTTATTGGTACAAAATTACAACCAATATTCAATGTGGGATTCAGAGATAACCTGCTAAGTATTTTCATTCTCAATAAACTAATATAAAATAATTATCATATTTAGATTTAAAATATTATTTCTTATTTTCGGGTTTTCAGTCACTCTGATATGGCCAAACATGCTTCCAAAGTCGGTGAATGTTAAAATGTTCCATTTTCGCAATCTCTGAATAGTTATAAGACAACATTACAAACTTAATTTATACGATTCAACAAAATTCAGTCGTATTTGTCACAATTTTTTTCAAAGTCGATCTCCAAATTTGTTTGTCCTCGATTTAAGTCATCACTCTTGAAATTTTACGTTGATACTGTAACGGGAGTTATATTTTCCCGATTCCCTTGTTCTCGGACATGGTTCTTGTTGGAAATAATGCAGCAATTCTGTAAAGTTTGATGATTTATTCTACTGGTGATTTATATTGCAAATACAATAAATTCCTGAATGGGTAAACGGATGTCTTACCAAGAATAAACTTAGCAACTTTGGTATAGGCCTACTGAAAGTATATGAAAATCCCAATGAAAAGTATAGTCTGTCGTCTGCTATAGTGAGCTACCGGGGAACTTGGGCTCAACGGAACCAGTGTTTATATATATCAAGATAGACCCGACCGGGACCGGTACAAAACGGAAGTATCCCGGTGAAAGTACAACGTACACAAAAAGGGAGAATTTACAATAGAAATTCTGTTGTACTATAATAAATATAAAAAGGGGGGACAAACCGTCTACCACTTCACTCCCCCTCCCTTAAGACCTAATGTGCATATATGATGCACATTAGTCCCCAAGGGAGTACAAATATTACAATTACATTAGTTAAATAGAATAACAAGTCCATTCAAAATAAAAAAAAATATTTTGAAAAGGTCCATTCAATGAAATAGTAAAAAGTCCTTTCACGGAATATAATTAACAGTCCTTTCACAGAATAAAATTAACAGTTCTTTCAAGAAAAGCACGGTATATCAATAAAAATAAAACACAACAACGTCAATCACTAACGCACATAATGAAGCGGATGGAAAGTTCAAGTGTCAACGGTCTTTACTCTTCTTGAGTTTCCGGGAACAACTGTTGCCTCTATTTAATCTCCGCAAGTTGTCGTCTGAGTTCGCAATTTTCAGATTCTAGTTTCCTCTTCTGTTCCCTCTCTCTTTGCAGTGGTTCTCCCTCCTGTGACTGTTTCTGTAACTGCAGGAGACGGCTTTTTGCTGATTCTCTTTGTCTTCCAAACTGGTCCATGCAGTTGCACAAGAACCGTAGGTGACCTTCCAGCTCCTGTAGTGACTGAGGAATAGGAGGAAGATACACTTCCTGTACATCCATGGCTGAAGTCTGGGTGGATGACTCGGTAGTTGTGGCAAAGAGAGGGAGAACAGGGAGTCCTGGCTGTGTCGGTCTTGGAAAAGCCTGATAATCAAGAAGACTTAAAGTCTTTTTAGCTCCAGAAGTAGAAGAAGATGGCGACGTCGATGACTCAGCAGAAACAATGCGGACGGACTCTGATGAAGCTACTACCGACAATGGAACAGTTTTAAAAGAAAGAGGTACTGGTTCGGCTGGTGCAGTATCTGTACATGAAAAGGTGTTTTGCAAGACAGATGGAATATGTACAGTGAAGTCCACATTCTCTTCTTCCTGTGGATAGGACAGCAGGCTGTTGACAAGCTGAACAGATGGAACAACGGTTGTAGAGGTGGTTGTGGTGGTGTTGACCCTTGGAGATGATGTGGTGACAGAAGAACAAGATGTTGTTGAGGTGCTGGATGCAGATGAAGAGACTACGCTCTTTTTAGTCCTTCC
>JARWCS010000045.1:719163-740101 GCA_034783895.1 Geukensia demissa | reverse complement strand
CACTGTGTCCAGCGCCTTAGACCACTCGGCCACCTAGGCTATATAAAAATATAGCTTTCGGTAACCGGGTGATGCGTTTCCTCGTTCGCGTATCTAAGGATAGAGCACAGCACATGATGTATTGTAGCGTGTAGATGTTATTTTACAATGTTTTTTACATTTTTGTAGGTCTATTCATCCCTGCTTTTGTATACATGTGTATTAACTCAATATTCATCTCCAGTTAATTTTTATGTCAAAGTTTAGTTGATATATGACTTTATAATTTAAAAAAAAAAATCAGTATTAAGACAGAACAATTATACAAACCTTCTATGGCATCTTTAATCTGAGGATCAACATTGGAATAACTTTCCAATGTTTTAAGTTCTCCTCTGGTGTGAAAGCAACGAAGAAGTCTGGTGGCCATGCAGTTTGGTTCTTGTTTTGACTCCTCCAATTACAGAACTCAATTGGCTCTGAGTAATGTAAACATTTGAGCCAGGAAGTATTTCTACCATCTAAAAAAAGAACAAGTAATTATCATACAAGAAAGTATTTCATGTAAGGCCAAACAAAAAAAAATACCTAGGTTCTAAGGCCATAATTTTCGAAATTCATTGCGGGCGGGCGGCAATTTATTATTTTTTTTGTTGATCATCTTCAGAAAAATGAAAGTTCGTCAAGATATCACTCTTCCGTGACTTAATTAAAATTCAGCTCGACAAGTCTTACCTAGAGATCGCCAAGATTCTAAACAGAATTGTCAACTGATGACCCGGTCGCTTTTCAAATCATATATTTGCGTCAGAACGTAAAAATAAACAAGATATTTGACCAATTTGCTTTGTTTTCAACCGGCGCCACTTTATTCAATACCAATTATCTCCCTTTGACCGCAGTTAATATTCGGACCGATATCCGGACACGAAAAAGATTTTTTTCCGGAAATAAAAACCGTCGACGCGGGGGTAAAAAAGAGAATGCAGCGGTGCCCGAGAACCAAACTTATTTTTTTATTTGGCCTAAAAGTGATCAAGAATCAATTATTTAATAGCACTAGCAGCCTATGGTTTTTCATGGACCAGAACAAGATTCAAATAAATATTTTAAAGAGGACTTTCCAATTAAAATTGTTTCAAAGTGTCGGTGAAATCTATCAAGCAGCTGCAAAGTAGACAAAAATCTGAAAAGTTTACAATGGATCGAGGACACAAAGTGATGGCAAAAGCTTGCTCTTGAACTTGGCCATTGTTCAAAGGATAAGATATGTGGATAGAGACTTGTAAAAATATTTAAATTACAGATTTTTTGGTATACAGGAACTTTATTTAAATTAATTAATCATGATTGTAAAAGGCTACAGTGTATCTGACTAACTTTTCTACCAAGTTTGACTGCAACATGTTCAGTAGTTTAAAAGAAGATGAAAGATGTCCATAGGATTCAATGTTTAACTAAGTTTCGTCATGGAAGCCATTTCGAGTTTAAGATTGGCAAGAAAAACACAAATTTGATGAAGGACCATATGCCTCACATATATGCCATGTTTGTTTAAAATCTATTCAGTGGTTTCAGGGAAGAAGATGGTAATGTGAAATTCCCATAGGGTTCAATGTTAAACAAGTTTCGTCATGGCGGCCAACTTACAATAAACAAGTTAATTGGCTTCTTTTTACTATAAAACATAGAAAATCCTGTTAAAGGCATATTCCTGTTAATTGCAGAATTAATCCTGACAAATAGGTTATACAATTAAGAGGAATCCACTGCACTTATATATCTACCCATTTCATTTTCACTTTTTCACCTTCTGTTTTGTCTTTTTTAATTTTCTCAATACTTTTTTCTGTCTCTTTGCCTTTCTTTTTTTCCTTCCCAACACTTTTTTCAGTCTCTTTTTCCATTCCAATACATTTTTCTGTCTTTTTGCCTTTGACTTTCTCTTTTCCCACTTTCTCAATCCTTTTATCTGTTTTTCTGCCTTTGACTTTCTCTTTCACTACTTTCTCAATCCTTTCTTCGGTCTCTTTGCCATTCTCTTTTTCCATCTTTTTAAATCTACATTTGTCGGTCTTTATTTTTAAAAGAACATCCTTGCAACCTGAAATGTTGAAATCTCATGTACCTTGTTTCTAAGGCCTAAAAAAATAAATTGTTTGGTTCTTGTTTCAATACCCTACCTATTTTTTTAGAGTGAAACCTACTTTTTTATATTGTTTATCGAAAAGCATTGTTAAAGTCAAAACATCTGCCTTTTACAGCATTATATAAAAATAAACTAAAATAAAAAAATAATAATTTCTCATCCTACTTTTTATGGTAATATTACTTATAAAGCTTATAAATTCAAAAATGACCCATTGAAGCTAACTGATCTATTGAATAAACTTATTCACAGAGGTTACAAATTCAACATTGTTGTCAGAACATTGAAACTTGTTTTTACTGATACAAATATTGACAATCTTATCACTAGTTTACACAGATACTAGATATTGGCATTGCAACCATCTTGTTTTTCGGCACGCTTAATGAAAATGCAGTATTAAATCTTCAGACGTACTGTTTTTGGTAACTCGTGTTGAGAGGCTTGATATTTCATCATCAGGAAAGGCATCCTGAGCATGCTTTCTGTAACTGCGAGCATTCAGTAGAGAGATATCTTAATTTTGCTTGTGATTTTGTTAAGTATTCTTATAATGTTAATTAGGTACTCTCTATTTGGGTTGGATGCATTCTTGTATGATTTTTATAGTTTGTCTGTAGCTTTTGTTTGCTTTGTTTTCACCTCTGACCTCGATGTGGGGGAGGATTTGGTACCAGCAAAACTAGTTTAACCCCACCACATGTTTCTTGTGCCTGTCCCAAATCAGGAGTCGAGGTCATTAGTAGTCTTTGTATTTTCTTACTGTTTTTGTAGTTATTGTTGTTGCATTCAGGCAGGATTTATTTTGTTTTACGTATTCACGTTTTGTTGGGTGGGGCATTCTAGAGCTCGTCACAATGAGTGGGATTCCACCCTTGTTGAAGGCCTTGTGGAGACCTCTAGTCTCTAAATTGGGTTCCGTCCGGTGGATGAAGTGTGGTCTATGTTGCATTTATACCATATCTTCTCTTTTTATATTGAAAAATTCCTGAATAAAAATGTTCATTAATTTTCATGAATATCTAAAGATACAATTTACACAGTACTGTCAAGGTCTAACTCAGGCTCAATTCCATTAAGAATCTGGAGTAGGAAAACAGCAAATTGAAAAATAGATTAACAAATTTATGTATAAACAATTAAACCATAACAATATGACTGAACAAAGACTCTTTCATCATGCATTGTAGTAAAAAGGACTGAACCTTTTGAACTTTCACAAGGCATTCAGATGCAGGTGTAAAATAAAAACATTGTATTTAATGAAGAATTTAAAAATATAAAAACATGACAAGAATCTGTGAGGTAGAACATTTTTTTCAAATATTCTTTTAATGGCTGTTACATCTGTTCTTCTGGTATTTGGTTTTTTTATGTAAAAATATGGGCAACTTGCAGTCTTTTTTTCTTATTTTTTCTCAATTAAAAAAATATTAATATGGCCAGGAACTAAGAACTGAACTCCCTTTAAGGATATTTTATGGAACTTGCCCTTATAAAAACTTTGATCTAAATGCCTAACATAAGATTAACTAGATTTTGAATAAGATGTTGATACTGGTTGTAATTTTTTTTCTCAAAAACTGATTTAGCAATATAATCGGAATGTAGAGACATTACTTATCATTTATATACCACTTAAGATGTACCAGTATGTAAAATAGACCTAAATGTGTTCAATGTAACAAAAGTTGCCCAAGCATGAAATATAGGTCATGGTGGCCCAAATGTGGATTTGTTTCTACATAATTGCTGAGATGATATTGGACTCCCCATGATGCAATCCCATGAATAAAACTGAATGCCACATATTGTTTCACAACATTTTACTTGCGGGCTAATAAGTGTAGAGTGAGGGCCTGCATACCAATTTAGATGGTTTAAGATCGATTATTTGTAGTTTCAGAGAACTGGCAATGGATGCAGAAATACACCTGAAAGTATTCCAAGGGTACTTATATTAGACAGTCGTTCAACTTCCTTTAAAAGGCAAACAAAAATGATAACATATATTCTGAAAGGAAAATTTTGGTTTCAATTCATAAATATTAATATTAACATGATGAAGGCAGGGTCTTTCAGCTGATACCATATATCCTGACAAGAAAAATTGGTTTCAGTTCATAAATTGAAAATGATAAAGACAGGGTGTTTCAGTTGCCCCAAACAAAACAACTTATTTGAAAACTGAATGACCATGCCTGTTAGGCATTCTAACAATATACTTCTTAGCACATGAGTCATTTATATCAATGTAAAATAAATTTTCTTGAAATCTATCAACACAAATTAACTATGTCAACAGAAGTAAGATGTTTCCCATATGATAGATTTCTCTCATGAGCATTGTGAACAAAATGAACAGGATTAACAACAGCATATACAATTTTCTTATCCTCATGCATACAAAAGTATTTTACAAGAACTGGTGTTTCTTCATTTGTAAGCACAACATGACAGATTCTATTCTTCATCCTCGAATAACTTTCTGAATAGAACCTTTTTCCATTAATCATAATTCGGCTACACTTTTTTACTCATACATCAACAGCATTAAGTTTGGTTAAAATTATCTGTGTATGTTCATCTTCTTTAATTCCACTAACTGCCCCTGCCATATAACAGTTTGAAGTTTCTGTCAACTTTTTCCAAATTTAATCACTATCTGTAATCTTTAAATTGTTACGAAGGTACGCTTCTGCTTCTTTGATTTTCATTACTTGTTGGGTAACATTTCCTGTTCCATGAACAGTTTTCAAAATCATGGAGTTAGTATCCTCAAACGGAAAGCAACTCCAGCTCCACAGCGGACCTAATTTTCTAACGTACTGAATCAAATGAACGCCAATGTTGTGTACATTTAAACCACAAGAACCTGGTGCATAAAGCTGACTGAATTGCTCATAAAATAGATCAAGAAGCTCCCCTGCTCTGTTGAGTTCTTGTTCAGTAATATTATCTCCCAATAAGATATATATGCCTTCAGACAGTAACATAAAATGGTTGAAATATGTATCATCTAATAAACCACTTAAACATGGTATACTATAATAAAGTAGCCAGGATTGCAATTCTGTGGCTTTAAAGTTTGAATAATTGTTTTCAATATTTCTTGGCAATCTCTCTATAAATTCTGGGGGTTTAATGTTTTTCAGTCTTTGAGATATTGTAGGTAACTTATCACCAATGAAATGAGGTTTTTTATTTTGTGTTGGTGAAAACCACATGTGCAACAAGTTTTCGGTGGTTCCTAACAGAACGCAATGCATGTAATCAGGAACCATACCATCCACTGTACAAAATCCTTGTAAGGTTGACAAACCAGATTTTCCTTTAAATCCTTTGCATCTCTTCTTATCACTTCCCTTTTCCATTGCCTGTCTAACACTTTCTTCAGTTCGTAATGGAAATCTGTCAGCTTCCAACCTGTAAGGAAAGCACCTACTGTGACCTTTACCTTGAGATACAAAAGTTCCTGGTTCTTCGCAAGTAATAGAAGAGTCAGACCCATTGAAGAGAGTCATATTCAAGACGGAAGCTTTTGCCGGTCAATCACAAGTACCACATATAACCATCGCCTTCACCGTAACATCTTGCTTATCAACATTCAATATTAGACCGTTTGCATAAAGATCGTACATTGTTTCACTGAAAACTTGCAAAAACTGGCCCATAGGTGGTTTGCCTTTTCCTTGCCATATTCCTGCTAAAAGTACATTTTCTCTTGAAAATCTTATTTTCGGACTGAGCTCGTTAATTGCAATGAAAATTGGCCATAACTCTATTTTTGATGAACTATATAAATTTATTCCATCTGTATTGAATATAAATGTCAAATTTGTGTTGTTCTGACCACCTAAAAAATTCTGATCCTTCATTAACTCTTTGTATACTGAGCCATCTGTTATGTCAGATATTGCATTGTGTAGCCTGTGTTTTTCATGAAGAAGTTTTTTGTTCTTCTTTACATTTTCCCATATGCCTAAAATAAAACAAAATAAGAAATACTAAGTATATTGAAATAACAATTGCACTAATGTACTATGGCAAGTGGATGTTGGTTGTTTTAGTCTTTTAAAGATACATGGGTTTTTTTTTGCATTATTTCACTTCATACTTTTTTTTATTAGTTCACTTTATAATGTTTTATTTCTATACTGTATTGTCACACAGTATATGTAGATGCGCAATAAGGTTTTAGAATATTGATTTTTAAACATAGGGGCCCACAGGGGTCAAATCTTGGCTCGAAAATTGGCAATTTCTGCATGTAACATTAAGTCCTATTTTGTTTTTCACTTTATGCGTTTTATTTCTATGCAGTATTATCACACAGTATATGTTGATGCTGAGTAAGTTGTTAGAATTTTGATTTTTGAAAATAGGGGCTCACAGGGGGCGAAATTTGGACACGAAATTGGTCATTAATGAATGTGATCTCAACTCCTTACTTCATTTTTTATTTTAGGCATTGTATTTGTATACAGTAGTGTCATACACGGTATTAACAGTGCAATAAGGTTTTAAAATGTTAATTTACAAAACTTTGGGCCCACAGGGGCTGAACTTGGCAGAAGCATAGATAAACAATTTTCTCAGCAAAGATAACAGAAGTATTTCTTACGGTAATTATACGACATGTGGGGAGTGTGGAGATTAACTATCTGTCGACTGCGTCATCTAGTTAGTTTGTTCTTATGTTGTACTGTGCCAGGTTAGGGGAGGGTTTGGTGCCATGTTTAACCCCGCCACATTCTGTATGTGCCTGTTCCAAGTCAGGAGCCTGTAACTGAGTGATTGTCATCTTTTGCTGTTTCTCATATTTGTTTATTGTTTTGCATAGTATGTTCTTATGTTGTGCCTTTACACCAATGTCCCAGGTAAGAGGGAGGGTTGGCACCTTCAAACATGTTTAACCCTACATAATTCTTTATGTCCCTGTCCCATTAGTCAGGAGCCTGTAGTTCAGTGGTTTTCCTTGGTTCGTGTCTGTCATTTTTGTTTTTTGTAAATTAATTTGTTATAAATTAGGCTGTTAGTTTTCTCAATTGAATTGTTTCAGATTTTTCAGGTTGGGGCCTTTTATAGCCTACTATACAGTAATTGGGTTTGCCTCATTGTTGAATGCCGTATAGTTGCCTATAATTGCTTAAATCCTCCGTGGATAGTTGTCTCATTGGCAATCATACCACATCTTATTTTTATTTAAGTATGTTAAACATGTTAAAATGGAGCTAGGTCTAGAGCAGCATCAGATAGGTCCGCAGCACATTGAACAGGGATACAGACAATCAAGATGCTAATTGATGGCAACAGCTCATCATACTGGCCTTTGTCATTGTTTGTGCAGTTAAGTTATATATATCATGTATATAATGAGCTTAAAATTACATCACCTAATAACATGTACATGTATACACCGTACATTGTTAGAATGCAACCAAATACATGTACTGACCTTTTCAAAAATGTGCTTAGAGAAAATTTGTTATTTCTAGATGTGTTTACCTCGTGATTGAAGTAGGTATTTCAATTGTTTTCTGACATTTGCAAAAACAAATTTTGCTCTTGGTTGTCTTCCTGTTTTTTTCTGGTTAATTCCCTTGTATCTCAAACCAGTACAATTTGGAGTCGAACAACCAAACTGATCAGTGTCATCTGGGAATATAGCATTACAGATTTCACAATAATGAATTTCATCTGAGAAGTTTTTATCGAAGCATTTCCATATGTGTTCATATTCTACCTGCTGTAGCTCAGTACAATTTGGAAATAATTTTTTAAATGTTTTCAATACATTTTTGGATGCATTGCCTGACATCTTATTCCCCAAAAAGCAGGATAGTAATGACAGTTCGATTTTTTCTGTTTCTGTCAAACTGTCCTTCAAAAATATGAATGCTTCTGTAGATTTTTTACTTTCATCATCAGCAACTTTTGTACTTTCATCACTGTCACTAAAGTATTCATCGGATTCACTTTCGTCATCTCCTATAGATGATTCAGATAAAATATTATCATCAGAAGACCATCTATTTTCATCATCAGAAGACCATCTATTTTCATCATCACATGAAACATTTTCATATTCATCATTAGAATCACTTTTGACCATTTCCTGGCAAACTGTTTCAGAATCTTGTAAATTGTCTGTGGCATTCAGCATATATCCCTCAGAATCATCAGAATCTGGAAAAAAACAAGAGAAGAAAATCCAAATGAGAATCAATACATGAAGTCTTAAATCAGATTGTTATAATAAACCAAAACAACAATCCAAATGTACCAAATCTACTCAAATCAATTATTCAGGTAAACAGAATGAAAGCACACCTACTTCAATGTTACTTTGGTGTCAATCATAATTGTTTAAGTGGACTAGAGCCAATGAGATAGAAGACAGTTGGGGAATTAATAGGTCATTTTAAGGAATAATATATGGCATTTGAAAACCTAGAATAGCAATTTAAATAGATATAATTAGAGTTCAAACTGATACCGGTCTTTGTGTGATTGCCATAATTGTTTTTCACCCCTATGTTTTAATATACAAATGCAGTAACAGTGGCCATGTCTGTTGACTGGTGGGTAAAACAGAAAAAAATTTTAAGCAGACATCCTAGGGATCATTCTGGTCAATTATATTTCAAATTGGCCCAGTAGTTTCAGAGGAGACGATTTTTGAAAAAGGTTACGGATGAGTGGACAATCAAGTAATGACATTAGCTCACATGGTTTTATGCCAGGTGATCTAAAGTTTAAACATCCTGCCTTCTGACTCTAATATTTTTATAGCAGTAGGCAGATTATACAAGATTATATTTTGCTCTGCCTAAACATCCAGAGATCGCCAAACAATGAGTAAGTTTTGTTGTCTATTATTTTTAACTTCTTATTTTATGTACACCATTTGTTCGGGCACGTACAATGTAGAAGAACAATGCAATGCAGGGCTCAATTTAGTCTAGTAAATGGTGGCCAAAATCTAGTAAAGTTTGAGATTGGCCACCAAATCTCATCAGGTTGTGGCCAGCCGGCCACAGAATTTTGAAAAAAATTACTTAAGATTTGTTGTGTGGGCCACTGAATTTCAAAATTGGCCACAAAAATTTTAGAGTTGGTGGACAAATTGGCCACCTGGATTCAAAACCTACTTTGAGGCCTGTGCAATTATCTGTAATTGTTATAAAATACCTGTTTGTCTGCTTATTTTCTTGTCCACTGAGGTGTCAGTTGTTTCTCTTGTTTTATTTGTCTGTGATGAAAACTTCACCAATATGTTTGTACTAGAAAGTTTCCTCTTTCGATACATAGTGCTTCTAGGGACATTTAAATTAGCGTTGTACAAGTATTGTTTTTTTTACTCTTTCGACAGGACCTGAAACATGAACAACAAGTAAATTAGTATAACAGTAATATAATCAATATATATATGCATGTACCATTCACAGAAAAACTCTGCTTATACATGTAATTAGTGTAAATGTATTTGTTTGCTGTTGTTATGGTGCTTATATTAAATCTGTACTAAATTATATGTGTTCCCTTGAAAAATCTTTAAAACATGATGTATATTATTGATGATTTAAGCGTGTAAATGAAAAAAGAAAGGTAGATACAAAAGTATCTGTAAAAAATTTACAATGAAATGCAAAAGAACATTTCAACAATGAAAGGAGACTTTTTAATGGCTCAAACTTGATGATTCTAGATTTTGGCTATCGGTCCTGCATCAATTTCAAACCCAACGTAGAGGAGGATGGTGTTGATCAGGAGTCGGATGACTACTCAGATTACTTGGTAGTCTACTATAAACTTGAACCAGAAGACAATAAAATTTTTAAATAATAATAAATAATCAGAGGACTGAACCTGTATCGCTCACCTGGGTAGAACTGAATGATACCTCCTGTCAAGTTTGGTTCCATTTGGCCTTGCTGTTTCATAGAAGAAGTTTTCTCTTTAAATCAGCCAATCAGAAACAAGAATTGCCAATGGCAGCCTTGTTTGTTGACATATCGGTATGAAATGAGAAATCTTAATAAAGGAACTTATAAAGAGGCTTCCTGTCAAGTTTGATTTCATTTGGCCTTGTGGTTTCAGACGAGATGCATTTTCTTTGAACCAGCCAATCAAAAACAAAAATTACCCATGGCGGCCATGTTTCTTGACGAATCTTCATGAAATGAACAATCTAAATTCAGCTAAGGCGGCAATTTTGGTTGGTTGGCGGAGTCTTTGGGTCAAATTCTGAAAAAGGAACAGCTAAGGACTATTTCACCAAAGTTTAGCATTATTTGGCTTAGCAGTTTTTAAGGGGAAATTTTTTAAGAAAACATCCCAATTTTTACTATTTTTAGTAATGGCAGCCATATTTGATGGCCGATCAAGACCCCGGATACAATTTTGAAAGGGGACCATCTAAGGACCATTCCATCAAAATTTGGTCCCAATTGGGCCATTGGTTTCAGAGGAAAAGATTAAAATAGGAGTTGTGGACGGATGGACGGACAGAAGACGGACGAAATGAACAGACTTTATAAAGGACCTAACATAGATGCTTCATGTCAAGTTTAATTTCATTTGGCCCAGCAGTTTCAGAGAAGAAGATTTAAATGTGAAAAGTTTACGATGACAGACGGACGGATGCCAAGTGGTAGCAATAGCTCAACCCTCAGGTGAGCTAAAAATTCCTTTTTAATTATTTGAATTTGTTGGAATTTTGAAGTGTCATCTTCAGTGTATGCCCAGTTATAAAGTGTAATGTTCTTACTTTCAATATATTTTCACCATTAATGTACTCAATATAGCACTGTAACTTATAAATCATACATTTTAAAAAAAAATTATGTAAGCTTTTTTTTGGAACTGTAAAAATTTTTTTCAATACAGTCTTTTAAACTTATAGAAATTCCCACCTTGTGGTCAGTTACATTAAAAACATCGTACTCCATTTTTGGCAGCAACCAATTGTACTTGTAGACGGTGATGTGAGAATGATTGATCATGGATGCGCATTATGGACTGCGCAAACGTCAAAAGTACCCATAAACACTTAATCCGGACGCGTAGTGTCGCCTTTTATTCAAAAAGTTATTGGCCACAATATTAGTGGTCATGTGTGATTCGACTGGTAAGGCCATATAAAATAATAAGAATGGTTCCTGTCACCTCTTTGAAAAAAATAGGGTCGGTAGGTCAGTTTTTTATTTTATTTTTTTATAGATTTTTTCCCTATATCTTTTCGTCCTACAGATACTTTTAATATAAACAATCATACTGTATTGTGAGGGTAGGAATGGGGGTCCCTTATGATGATTAATGGTAAAAATTCAGCCAAATGACGTTAAGGGTAATTTGTTCATTGTATTTGACGATAACGATAAAATTTACTCAATATCAGGACAATCTGTAAAATTTTTAAACAAATAATATTTCTATTTAATTAGACCTGAATTGGACCTTCTTGAGTCGACTCGGGGCAAAAAGCAGGAACCTCTATGACAATCTCGATAAAAATTTCAATAGATATTGACGATTGACTGTAAAATTTTATTCAAAATTGACAGTAACGATAAATTGTACGAACGTCTTACAAATCACGACAAGAAATTTTTCACGACTCGCACTAAAATTTTAAACATTTTGACGCTAACGATAGCAGAAAAAGATCTTTTGATGCTTGACGTTAAAGGGCATTACCACCCTCTATTGTAGCATGAGCATGAAGAATTCTTTGTTTCCAAAGCTAAGCTCGAGGCAACCGCAAACAAATTGGCTGTCACGATGTATATACATGTGTACTGTTGATAATTGTCTGTTCCGATGGGGAAGCGGTTACGAAAAATCCTCCGGAAATTTAGGGTCGGGCGTTTTGTTTTCTTCTTTTTTTTAACTTTTGGAAAAAAGTTTTAGGGTCGGCGCTAAAAATTAGGGTTGGTCGGCTGACGGGAACCATACATATTATTTTAATTGGCCTAATCAATCGGTTACTGGTTCAGCTCCCATAATCATACCAACTCTATTTTTATGAAGATTCAGGTAGCGGTCTCTCCAGGATTGATTTTACCAAGATACAAAATGATGTGTTCTGTAGGCGTCTTCCGGTATCAAAAGGCTTCGGAAAAATGAGAATTGTTTATGCCTAAAGTTTTTTTAATGTGAAAATTTTCTACTTTTATTTCATGAGTTTTTTGTTTTGTTTAGTTTTGTCGTGAGAATGGTAATGTCAGGTAACAATAACACCAGGTAAAACTGAAAAAAATATTTATTGTTGCATTTTGTACTTCAATTTTTCATGTCAAAACAGTTTCATCCCAGTCAACACATTCTGGTAATTAATATTTCAGGTGAAAATAATTATTTCTTCTTGTTACTGATTTCAGGTAACCCCAGCCAGTACCTTTTTTATCATTGACACTAACTTCCCTACCTGGAAAATTTCTTGCCTGATGAGTTACCTTCATCAGACATCCTTGGAATCTCAGGGCTATCTCAATAACGAAAAAGTGTGAACGCAACGGAATCCTCAGATTAAATTTAAACAATTTTCGCGTTTGAACCACAGGTACTTGTTTCATGCAATGGTAAAGGCCCCAAAGAGGGAATGTGCCTTTTACATCGCATCAAACAAGTGCCTGTGGTTTGAACGTCTGGATTCCGAGGTTCGAACGATTTTCTCATGCAACTTACTTTTATTATGTGCTGAATGCAAATGCTGCAGTACAGAATGTTTTGATGAAAGACAACGTCGACATATGTCACAACGGAAGCGTTTTTTTCCATTAAAATCGACGATGGAGAAATATTCTTCCTTGCTACTGCTACCAGCTTCATCAACATCCATGGCAGGCGCCATCTTGACAACAATGCCGAAACGGCGATGTTTCAGAACGTTTGATTAGACATCAAGCGCGCAGTATCAGGAATGCTTAACCGCGTTTTCATTGGTGGAATATTACGCGCTTTTTTCAATACAGACAGAAATGGCCAAGTACGCTGATATGAGATGGCTGAATGATTATAACCGTCTATCTGTACCCAGGTTATCCTGGGTTATGGCAATACCGTATTTTAAAAATGGGAGGTATGGCCAGAGTTTTTTTTAATTACTTGTTACAGTGAATATTTTTTACACAATTTATGGAGTCGAAGGGGGCGAAATAAAAATGGAAGTAACATTTCTGGGAAGCCAAGTACAATGGGCCCTACAATGGCATAGCTTGTATGTATGCTTGTTTGCTTGAGCATTCACATATTATTTCCAGTAGAGAGTAAACCAAAGTTTCTACGAATTTACTACCCCCTTTTTTCTGGTAACGTGAAGCATGCACATTATTTCAACCCTGCAGACCATAACTGAAATCAGTGTCCCAATTCTTGTAAGGGAATGACCATTTAACTTTTAAAGGGGGGGGGGCAGAAATTTTTTTGCAGCGATTATTAGCAATATTTTTTCCAAAATTTAAGATGCTTTATGGGGGAAATTGGCATCCAAATTTTTTTTGTTGCATGTACATGTACCTGCTTGTCCAGAAAAATTTTTTCCATATATTATAGTTGGGCATCAGAATTTTTTTTTGCAAAAAAACATACTTTCCCTTCCCCCCTCAGAGTTAAAGAGTTGATTTTCTTGGGGCTGGGATTTATATGCGGGTCAGATTTTTATGCCCCCGTGACGAGGAGTCGGGGGCATATCTTAATCTACCCCTGTCCGTCCATCCCAACAAAGTTTGTGCGCACATCTCCTCCTACATTTTTGGAGCTACAGCTTTTATATTTTGTAGGATGATTAAACACATTAAGCAGAAGTGCAGGACCAAAGGGTTTTCATTTTTAGTCAATAATCATTTTTTTCATCCTAATTTTTTTGGAATAAAAACCGGACTGTACCATTACATGTTACATGTTACATGTTACGCGAAAAAGTTGAAAGGACAAGGTTCAGGAAGAGTGGAAATCGGCCCTAAATTTCAAATATAGCAGAAGTTTTAACAATTGCTGTGAAAATAATCCAAAATAGTTATATTTTCAATTTCGAAAGCATTTACATCAATAACATTTTATCTTATCTGGCAGACAAAAATGGTTATTTTAAGCTTTTTTATCAAAAATTGCATTTTTGCTTCATTTTCATTTGCTTCGAGTTTATGACGTCACTGCGACCTTATAAATGAGGAGCTTGAGAAAATTCATCTGGTTTTAAGAGCTTCAGGGTCTTTCGAATATTTTCATGTCAATTTATGAACAATTAAAGAATTTTGAAAAAATCCTTAAAATACAGGGCCGATTTAGCCTTTCGTGAACCTGGTCCTTTAAAGATTAAATGGATTTATATTGTTTACATGTTGCCCTTAACAGAACATCCATTTAACAAATAATCCATGTGATATTAAAAATATTAAAAATCATGAAACTTTGTGTGCAGATGCGTCTCCGGGAGTCTGGCAGCATCTAACCCTAATTAGGTCACTTTGACCTACATTTCATGCATCATTGACCCTGGTTAAGTTTTACGTTCGATTCGTGAAAGGCCATGTGAGCTTTTCTCATCACTTGGCGTCCGTCCGTCAACATTTTACATTTTGAACTTCTTCTAGAGAACCAGTGAATGGATTGAAACCAAACTTGGTAGGAATGTTCCTCACAAGGTGATGACCAAGTGTTCTTACTTTGGTGCCTATCCATCATCCAACATGGCCGCCAGCGGAGAAATTGGTTAACATAGGACCCTATGGGAAATTCATACAAAAATCTTCTTCTAGAGAACCACAGAATGGATCGAGACAAAACATGAGAGGAGTGTTCCTTACAAGGTGCTGACCAAATGTTCTTACTTTGGTACCGATCTGTCATCCAACATGGCGGCCAGCAGGGATTATGGGAAATTCACACGAAAATCTTCTTCTAGAGAAAAGCTAAATGGATTGAAACGAAACATGGCCTGAATGTTCCATACGAGCTGCTGACCAAATGTTCTTACTTTGGTGCCGATCCGTCATCCAACACGGCCACCAGCGTGGAACTTAGTTTAACATATGGGAAATTCATGCAAAAATCTTGTTCTAGAGAACCGCTGAATGGATTGAAAACAAACATGGTAGGAGTGTTCCTTACAATGTGCTGACCAAGTGTTCATGCTTTGGTGCTGATTCGTCATCCAACATGGTCGCCAGTGGGTAACTTAGTTTAACATAGGACCCTATGGGAAATTCATACAAAAATATATGATGCTACTTTACATTAATACATGACATGTTAGCAATAAATATCCATCTTCTATCAGGTGAGTGATGACAGGCTCCTGGGAGCCTCTAGTTTAAAAGATGGGTAAATAATTTTTCCTGATATCACATGTTTCTCTTATACAGTGTTGATATATATACAATACATGTTCATTGCCGGAATTTATATCAAATTTATTTGTACAAGCTTTAGAAACAAGTAACATGTCGCGAGGCTCGCCGAGCGTTTTTTACCTGTTTTGCAGTGAGTACAAATGAATTAGATATTTCCGGTAATGTACATATATTGTTTTTATCCTGCAATTCTTAAAAGATACATATATGGGCGATTTCCTTTTAAAATCGTTGAATCGTTTCAACATTTTTACATTTCTTCTGAACACGGACATATTTGAAGACACCCTTCAGCTGGTTTCCGAAGTCATAATGCGCTAGGATAACAGGAGACTATATTATGCTACTTTACGAATACGACTGCTTTATTCGTACACCTGTATTTGTATAACAAAACACATGTGAAATATTTATGTCTTAGTATTTAACAACATGGATACCAAAAGAAACATACATGTATTCTTGCCCATATTTCAAAAAAGACAAACTCAAAGACACCTATAAAAAAGTATATAAAACTCAGTATCTGTACTTAAAAAATGCTCCAAAATTTTATTATTAATCCTCATGCTGCAGCTGGGTATTTGAAAATGGTTTGTGTACACTTATTGATTTGGGGGGGGGGGGGTAGGAAAAAGTGCCATTTGCACACTTTTGAATGCCTTCTCCTGTCTACCTTGCTTCTGTCTATCAGGGTGACTGAACTTAATGTTTATTATATTGTGTCTTTGGTTCATTATTCAGGTCAAAAAGAGATGACCACAGGGTTAGACAAAAATTTTTCTGACCTGGAAGAAGACGTTTCTGATAAGTTTTTACATATAGAACATGTAGATGAGAACAGAAATATTTCTGACCAGACAGAAGAGGAATCCGAGAAGATTTTACATGTAGATGAGAAGCTGAAAGGTATGAAACAGAGTGATGTACATTTAACTGTTATCTATGTTAAAAGACTCCCAAGATATTTAAGTACTACTTGCATGCAAGGCTGAAACAGACTTTCCCACCTGAGAACTGCAGGAAAAAATAGGATTGGTATGTAACTTGGAAAATTTTTTATCTTTTATATCTCCATTTATCTACCCTCATTTGGAAACTTCCATTGGAAGTAACCGACAAATATGGATTTTGACAGAAAAAATAGAAACTTAATACAAAATTTATGAACGAAAAATAAATTTATGAACGAAACATATTTGGTCAAGATATTTTTTATTTTACTTTCGTGAGTTTGGGGGGGGGAGGCACTATCAAATCTTGTAATGTTGAGGGTGGCATACATTGTCAACTAATAAGTTACAGAGCAAGTTCTTATTTCTTTCAAGTCATCTTATTTTTTGGTGAGTTATCAGGCCTTTGAAATTTTGCACTAATTTGAATCTAGGAATAAATTTTCTGAGTCATTCGTGTCATTGTTGTAAATATAAACAGATTTGAAAATTCCTAAATTTTAAGGCCCTGAATATTTCTACTTGTAGATCGGAATATCCCTGAAACATCAAAGGACAAAGAGTCATCTGCAAGTACATCAATTTCTGGTAAGTGTAAATTTATGTGGAATAACAAATGAATTACACATTGGGGGTGGGGGATGGAGGTTCAATGAATATTAACCATTCTTGGCATTTTCAGAGCTTAAAAAACATGTTCCAACATTTATTTTGAATAAAATAGGTATGTACCAGTAGGTAGGTCTACATGTTTATCTGATTGTGATGACTAAAAAATGTTGACCTACCTACTGATACATACATGTATCTATTTTGTTCCAAACGAATAACAGGGAACATGTTTCTTAAGCTCTGAAAATATCAAGAATGGTCAGGTCGAAAAAAATAGGGTTCGTAGGTCGGCGTTTCCCTCCCTATTTCCTGAGTCCTCGAAGTCCGTCTGGATGACTCTTTGTCCTTTTGTTGTTTGACTTGATCACTGGCTCATTTTCAATAAAAGGCAACATAGAAAGAAGAGTTAATTTATTTTAATCAATGTAAATCAGAAAGAATTGCTTAAAAGGCTAGATGTAAATTTTACTGTGAATTTCAAATTTACAATTTTTATAGTGGTAAAAATCTTTAGGGTCTGCACTTAAACATAGGGACGGTTCATTTTGGGCGACTAAAACATTAGGGCCTGTCCAGTGTCGGTTAACTAGAAACACGGCAGAATTTTAGATACCAAATGAGTGATACAGGCTATTGGAACCTCTACTTGTACATGTATTTATCTTCTCTTTCCCTATAGATCAGAAGATCCTTGAGACACCAAATGATAAACAGTCATCTTCAAGTACGTGTGCATCAAATTCTGGTAAGTTTAAATTTGTTAGGAATAACAATACGCATTTCAAATGCAGTTTTCAGGGATGTGGAGATATCATGCCCGACTTGCTGGACTCGTACCCTTGGTTGCCCATGGACAAGTCAAAAATATGAAACAGCACTATATTTAATTTGCAAGAAACAATCCTAAAGTAACCTGAAAAAGTCAAAGAGCTGATTTGCATCAAAACAGATCGATAAGGAAGTATTTCACTGCAGATTGTACTGAAATCCCAGAAGAATTATCTTGAAACCTGGGGTCATGGCATTTGTTTAAGCATTTTAAGTCAAAAAAGATCATGACTATGAGGAAAACTAATACACACGTACAATACAGAAATTTCAATCCTGATGGTAAGGCCTAAAAAATGAACTGTTTGGTTCTGGTTTCATGACTTCAAAAAATAGGTAGGGTAGGCAATTCTATTTTTTAGCTCACCTGGCATAAAAGGCCATGTAAGCTTTTCTCATTACTTTGCGTCCGTCGTCGTATGTCGTCGTCGGCGGCGTAAACTTTTCATATTTTCATCAACTCCTCTGAAACCGCTGGGCCAATTTTAACCAAACTTTGGTGGAATGTACCTTGGATGGTCCTCTTTAAAAATTGTGTTCGGTTTTGCCGAAGGCCATCCAATATGGCCGCCATGGCTCAACATAGTTTAACATTGGGCCCTAAGGGAATTTTACATTTTCTTTAACTCCTCTGAAACCGCTCCACCAATTTTGACCAAACTTCGATGAAATGTCCTTTAGATGGCCTTCTTTAAAAACTGTGTTCGGTTTTGCCGGGCGCTATCCAATATGGCCGCCATGGCTCGACATAGTTTAACATAGGACCCTATGAGATTGGATGAGAATCTACGAATTTTTTTTATTATGGCCAAAACTACTATACATTTTAAGATTATAGAATTTTTTTTAAAAAACAAAAAGCTATTTGTCTACTCGTGTAAAATTTGCAAAAAATAAACATCTGCAAGTTTCACTTTTTTCATTCTCTACTTTTGTGCAAAATCTGTGAGGTTGCCCATTTACTTTGAATCGACCTTAAAGCTGCGTTTGGTTACAAAATGTATACCGTATTTGGTGGACTATAGGTCTAATTGACAATTTCTCCGTAGACTTATTATGGTAAAATGATCGTTTTAAAGTAAAAAAAAAGTCTCGACCTATAGTGCAGCAAATATGGGTAATAAAAACTAAGGTACTGAATGATGGGGATCAGGCATTATGACCCATAAGTCAACTTTTAGATGATCAGTATTTGGATATTTTGATGAGATAGGGATAACTTAAATGTTTTACTTGTAAATATGCTTTATTGACACTATTATTATACATTTAAATTATTTTTATCTAGATGAACTATCTGATGAAGAAAACACTCCGAGATTAACCAGGAAAATCGGGTAAGTTTTTGTCTCATTATTTGCTTTATGCCCACTGGGTGTGAGCTATTGTCAATTATTATACTTCATGCAATTTACTCTCACACCTTGGGTGAAAACATCCGCCGAATCATTAATGCACTGTACCGTCACAGATCATTGTTGTTATTAATACTGGAAGACACTGATGTCATCTTGTAAATATGAAAAAATGTGAAACTAAAAACACAATATTTCATATATTTAATTTTTTTTTGGGGGGGGATATAATCTTAGTTCTAATAAAGATTGATAAAAACATTAATTAAAATCTGTTGGTTGTACCCCTAAATTTCATGGGCGTTCTGCCCCCTAGCCGATACACTTTTTTTCTGGAATAGCCCTAATTAATTGGTCAGGGTTATTCCGTGAAATCAAATCAAGGTCGTCCTGCATTTATGTTGGTACAAAAATATTTCTACATTAGTATTGTACATGTTGCTGAAGTATTAATAACGAACAAAACACATTATGAACATTTTATTTCATAGAATCATGCAACTGTTGTTTATGCTAACATTCAATTGCTCATCTATAAAACTGTTGGGATTTCTTCAGGGTACACATTTTTATCTGAATACAAAATTTATATTAAATGTGGCTGATTTTTGCGGTAAAACCACTCATTGGATTATATTGAATATTCAAAATGCAACACATTAATTTCGTGTGTGTCTTTTTGCCAGAGTAGGAAAATCGCCTTAAAATATTACCATTTTGCACAGTTTTGCTACAGTACAGAAAGAGTGTTACTATGATTAATCACCGTGATAGTGGAACCACTCATCTAAGTGGAATTGTTGTAACTTTTTTCTATTTGTCCAATCTTCTTACTTTTTTTTCTGAGTCTGAATTTAGAGTGTTAGCAGTGAACACCCAAATTGCACCAAAAAGCAAGAAGATTGGCTAAACAGAAAAAAAGTTACAACAATTCCACTTAGAAGGGTGGTTCCACTATCACGGTGATTCGTCATGGTAACACTCTTTCTGTACTGTATATAACCAGTCAAAATTTGATAAATATTAGCCAGTCCTGTCCAGAAATCACCTGAGACACAAACTGGCGGTCTTGCTAGTATTTCTAACTCTGCTTTTACAAAGTAAATGGCAAATTTTCCGATATTTTGTATAGACATTACTGCAATATTTTATGGGAAAATGTGGTGTTTACCTTACAGAAGTCCTGCTCAGGGAATGCTCCTCAGATAACATGAAAAAATTTATATTTTGCTAAATTTAATTGCAGTAAAAAGAGGAAATTTGAGGATAGTAAATGGGAAATAGTCGAGGAAAACATAGAAAAGCTTCAATCAGATGTGAGAAAGCTGAAAAGAAAGGTGAAATCACTTCAAGAACAGTTGGAAGAGAAGAATTCTGGTGAAGATCAGATCAGAACATCTCACAGTGAATTGAATGATGCAGTGGCATCAAAGTCGACTTGGCAGTCGGCTGTTGAGACTCTTGTGTTTAAACTTTTTTCCGAAGATGACCTAAGAAACAAATCCATTTCAGGAAAAAGAACCGTGAAATGTGGGGCTGACGGGCCGAGGCCCGCAATGGACCAGGATAAGTTAAATTTACTACAAGAAACTGTGATGAAAAAATTTCCAGATGTAACCAGCAGAAAATCTATCGTTGAGAAGCTACACAACATACAGAAAGTCTTAAGGAGAAAATTGAAAGCTAGCAATTGAATGCTGTATT
>JARWCS010000045.1:641194-652328 GCA_034783895.1 Geukensia demissa | reverse complement strand
CCAGATACTAACGATCTTAACGTTAAATGACAGTTTATGTACTCATAATTCATCTGAATAAAAGTTATACTTGTATCCTTTTAAAAGAGTGAAACAAAGATCTCAAAGTGAAACTTAAAATCGTCTTTTGTGTTGTTGATTTTTCTACCTTTTTTATTTGGTCAATATGTACCCTAAATGTCCCTTGCCATTTTCGGATCACTGATTTAATAAAGGTCGTTGATTCATAATTAATAAAGAAATAAAGATTTACCAGCAAATTAAACGTCCTGACCATTTTTTGTCTGTCCAAAAAAATAAATATTATCAAAACCAAGGTGAAGCTTAACTTTTGTCGGACTGTATAATACCCACAGTTTTGCCTCGAATAACGTAATAATTTAATTTCATTCCATTTCAATGCTTTGGGTGCATCAACTTTTGATAAACACATCTGTGGCATCGACCCAGTGGTTACAAAAAACTTGTTTGTCATTTTTGAATTGAAGAAGAAGCTAAAGATGCTGCATTGCAATATACGGCATTTCTGCACTCGAGATAGTTTAATTTCAAAGTTTACAGCTCGCACCTTGGGAGAATTTTTAAGATTTGAAAATTTAACTTTCGAAAGTGGAAAAATATTCAATGACCGACTGGTAGCAGAAGGAGAACCTGTGACTGCTATGAATACCAAAGACTATTACAAGCATGGAGAACATTCTTAGACTTAAGTACCATTACTGACATGTTTTAGAATATTTCTTCATTAAAAACTCACTTTGGCTTGGTATGGATGTCTTCCTGTTTTCTTGTTTAAATAATAGCCACTTTGGTATGTTCGAATTACTAAAACAAACAAAATAAGTCCCTTTTTGGGCCCCATTCTTTGGAACACTTTGTATCCATGGTATCGCTGGGGAATACATTGCAATTCAAGAAAACGACTACTGAACAAAATACAAATTTTGTGGTGCAAAAACTTCTTTCCTAATAAGGAGTTCACACATAAATAATGTTATTTTTTAGTCCGACTAGAAAAGAAAACATGAGCGATAAACGCAAAAGCAGTAAGAATGACAACTCTTGTGACAATGACGTGACGTCGTCCGTAAACAAATAAAGGCAAAGTGAGGTTTTAATGAAGAAAGATTCTAAATCATGCCAGTAATGATACTTAAGTCTAAAAGTAACTCAAACAATATTTAGAATGTTCTTCGTGCGTAAAATAGTGTTTTTAATTATTCAATTGGATTGCACGGGAAATCACACGCAGATATTTAACCAATATTTGGGTTAAAAATATAACTTTAATTTAACCAACAGCTTTATCACGCTAAGAACAGGAGGAAAAACTCATATGCGACACTTGGTTTAATTGTAAGAACTATTAAAGCAAAGTGCTAGATATAACGATACATTTGATGTTTATACCACATGTATACGGTGGGAAGTGCGACTACTATGAAAGTAGAGTTGCAAACTGACTTACTACTAATCGAATGTATTGTCACCACTAAATCAAATGGTTTTTATGCCCCTGACATTAAGTGATCGGGGCATTAAGATTTACCCTCGTCCGTACATCCGTGCGGACGTCAATTTTCATCTAAGATTTCTCAACTTGTGTACGTGAGATTCATTTGATATTTGGTCTTAAGTATATGCAGGGTAAGTTGTACTGCGTCTACCCTTCTCAGGTTTTTTTCTTGTTTGCAGGAACGGGGACATCCGTATCACTTGAACACAATTTCTCTATTTTATTATTTATCTCTATTGGAATTGTGTTGTTTCACTATTCTTTTTAGATTTTCACTTACAGATACAGTCTTAAGTTATTTTATTACTTATTAATATATTTGTTGTTCGCTTGTTTAGACACATTCGATATGTCTATTGGCAAAAGTGGAAAACACATTGTATTATCAAAGTGACATGCAAGTGTTAATATATTTCAATAGATTAAGAATATGTTAAGTAGATGTTAGACTTATCGTAAGTGAGATCTCGCGAGAATTACGAGGTGTTTAAACAGTTCTCAACTGAACAGCCGACGAGGTAACATCTTTTTATTGACCAGTGGCTCACTCACTCGACAGTGCCTGCTTTCGGTAATTATTTATTTTATTTTATGTTGGGTGTGCAATAGGTAGTTTTAAGACTATAATTGCAAGATTTGGTTAGCTTGGCGTGCCATTTTGGGCACGAAGCGATTTTATTTTGTGGAGTTAGATTTAGCGTGTTTCGGACACGTGGAGCTATATGCATTGTCTAGGCTTATTTTGTAGATTGGTATTATTGTTTTAAGATAGTTTTAAGACTAAAAATGCAAGATTTGGATAGCCTTTTTGGACACGGAGCAATTGGGTCAGTTTCAGCGTGTTTTTTTTTTTTTTTTTTTTAATGATTTTAATGTTTTAGACATGTTAGCGTGGCCGCCATTTTTTCCCGTGCATTGCGTAACACGTTTGTTTGGGTTGAGTAGAAATTATTTCGGATGCATTTCACATTTTATTTTATACATGTATATAACAATTACTAGATTTGAGATAGAAGGTTCATGCCGGTCAAAGTTGTCCTCTGGTCTAGATTTATGATACTTAATAATATTGTGTGTCTTGTTATTGTAAGATGTCATTGTTTTGAGTTGTATTGATTGACCTTATGGGTGTAATTTCAATTCGATAAGTTTATATTGGGGGATACAGGTAACAATTTGGGCGGCCAAGAGCACGTAGTTAAAGTCATTAAAGTACCAGACCTAAATTTATCACGGTGTTAATTTTATCTATTACGACAGATATACGTTCAGTGTATTAATGGATATTTATGTGTATATATATATATATATATATATATATATATTTATATATGTTTTTTATTGTAATTTTAGAAAATGGAGGCACAGGTGCTGAAGCCTAGATATTCCTTAGTTGGCAAGTCTTTGATTCCTGTTATACTGAGGGTGAAGGCATGCAATCAGGGTGATTTACCAGCAGAAAGCATGGCAAAATTAAAGAAAGACCATTTGCTGTCGGTTTACTCATTGGAAGAGTTGGAAACAGAATTTGCAGGGCTTACTGGGGAAACTCTAAGTGATGTTTTGATGGTAAGAGTTCTAGAAGTATAACCGTATAAGTGCTGGATTTTTCACCTCTAATAGTATTAATTTTTATGATAAAATTTATTTATTTGTGGAAGATTTTGATTTGATTTAGAAGAAATAATAAACTTGGTTTTAGACCTGAATATTATTTTATACGAGTACAGATTTCATTCTGTTTAATCAGATTTATTCTGTATTTGCAGTTGTGTGGTAAGGAACGGGAGATAGAAAACGCCAGAATCTTATTGCATTATACGATTATACAGGCCAATATTGTTGGGGCCCCAAAAGGAAAGGCTTTAGCTGCTAGGAGTGCTGCTCCAACCACTGTAGATAGTAATGCATCAGCTAGTGTCAGTAGTGTAGTCGGTTCTGGGGGCATCCCTAATGTAGCAGCCCCTCTTCCAGATCCGATCCCGGCTCCTGATATCCCAGCTATAGGTATGATTCATAGCTTCATGTTATTTTTTGTATATTTTACAGGTCATAGTATTGGATCTTAAAACTTGTCTGATAGATTTTGGGTCAAAGTTTGTGCAATACACCTTGAATTAGAATACTTTGACATCATTGTTGATGACTAATAGTACCATGTTAATTGTTGTAATATGATTAATTAGTGACGAAAGAATCTTTTGTTAGCCTAACATATTTAATTCTTAGTCCTAGGGATTAAGAAGGGACGTAGAGTACAATGGTGAATGTATATATGTACATACATGTGACAATTATTCATTATATTTAAGGCCTACTTTAAAATATGTTTGTTTGTTGTTTCCGACTGTACTCTCACAGTGTAGGGTCGGTAAGTAGGAAAATATTTTGTTTTATCAGCGGTGATGAACATTTGCAGAAAATATAATAAATACACATCAAAAACATAAACTTGATATTCATCTAATTGCAAAAGGATATTAGTAGTAACCGGAATATCTGGATCGAGTAAAAAAAAAAAAAAAAAAAAAAAAATTAAAAATAGGCACAATAAAATTTTGATAGTCGGGTCGATTTTTCAGGGTCGGCGGGTAAACAGCAAACAAACAATATTTTATTTTAGGCCTAATAAGAAAAAAAAATGTGCTTAATCAGTTTGAGTTATAAGAATATTGGAAAGGTGACAAAACATAAGTTGAAAGTGACTTTGATATGTTGTTATGTTTTTTTTTTTTTTTTTTAAGGTAATAAGTCTGGTGATAAAGATAAGGATGTGGAGGTTAGACTGAGAGAAATGGAGGACAAAATGAAGCTTTTCTCTAATAAATCTGCAGAAAGCCAGGTAGGAGAGAGTTTAGCGCATGTACGGATATTAGCATCCAGGCCAAATTTGACTCCGTCTCATGTATTATTAGCTGCTGTGGAATCTTTAGTAACTATTGCAACTAAGTTCGGACATAAGGAGGCAGAATTTTACTCTAAGGCATATACCTACTGCAAAAAGTTTGAGGATTCAAAAGATATTTGTAATTTAGCGATGAAATTATTTGGTTCAGCAGAAGACAAAAAATTAGCAAGTATGGTGGCAGAGTGGATGAAAGGGAAGAAGTATGAAGTTTCACCGAAGAAACCTGTAAAGGTCGAACAGCCTGATAAGGAAAATGTTAATTCTCAACCAAAGAATTTTTATGAAATGCCGCATAATTTTGGTGCTATGTCCTCCAGTCCTGCCTCTTTTGGTTTCCCATTTGTTCAGGGGCCTATGCCCATGCCACCTTTTTATGGGCCACATGGTTATTCTAATTTTCATGGGAGCTTTGGGAATGTTAGATTTAATAGAAGGGGAAGGGCAGGGTACTCCAGAAGAGGCAACTGTCTTTTTTGCAAAGAACAGGGCCATTACGTTGCTGAGTGTCCTAAGATTAAGAAGGATTCTTAATTTGACATTTTGAATTGTTGATGTAATTGGAAAGATTTTGTGGGATACAATCTACTTTAGGTTTTGTTTGTTTGTATAATTGTATGTATTTTATTGATAAGTTTAAAGTTTAGGACATGTAGGGTATAACATGTTTACAGATATCAGCCTTTAACCCAAGGGACACTGAAGCCCTAGTGAATTTTTTCACGCGGGTTAGGGGCTGAGTATCCACCTCTGTGCTCTAAGGATGGTTTAATGATTTTTCAGGGAGATGTGTTAGTCCATAGCAGTGCTGTAAAGAAACAAAAGTTTATGCCTGATATTCCTAAATGGGAGTTGCAATCTACTTTTAATCCTGTCGTTATACAGAAAAGATTAAAGGAAGATTATGTAGATTACAGAGGTGTGATATCTCAGCCCCTAATCCATAACTCTGCAGAGGGTGTTATTTACAATAATGAAAAGTTTGATTTATGTGAATTAAGATTTAGAAATCCAAATAACTTTATAGCAGGTAGTTTACACAAAAATCTTACTGAATGGGAAAAACTTTGTACTGATAGACAAATTCTTGAATGGATTAGAAATGGTGTAAATGTTCATCAATTCTTTAAACATTTTAAAGGAAATTTTAAAGGGAGACATTATGATTGTGACATTCCTCCCAGTATTTTTCTACCAAATTCTAAGGTTTGTGAAGATTATACTCAGTTTATTGCTGAAACTCTATCAGAAAGGATAAGGAATGGCTCTTTGACATTATTAGGGAAGGTTGGTGAATGTGATCCTCCATATTTAGTGCTTCCTTTAACTGTAGAACCTAGCAAGCCAAGGCTATGTCACGATGAGAGGTATCTCAACTTATGGATTGTGGATAGTCCTTTTTCTCTTGAAACCTTAAGGGACATCCCACGCTTGGTTCAAATTGGTGATTTGATGTCATCGTTAGATGACAAATCTGGTTATGATCATATATTATTGAATGAAAATAGCAGAAAATACTTTGGTGTGCAATTCGGTGGGTTTTACTTTGTATTTAATAGTATACCTTTTGGGTTTAAGGCAAGTGCGTATGTTTATCAGATGACTGGTCTCGTTGCAACTGGGTATTGTAGATCTTTAGGTATACCTTGCTTACAGTATATAGATGATAGATGGATAGGAGAGTTGTTGGGAAAAGCGAGTGATAAACAAAGTGTTAGGCAGGATAATGCTCTTAAGTCCTTATATGTGGTATGTGAGGTCTTGACTAGGTTAGGTTATTTCATTAATATTGACAAATCTAAATTTGTCCCAAGTACCGTAATACGATTTTTGGGTATGTTGGTTGATTCTGACCGATTGGCTTTCCTTATTCCCGAAGATAAAATTGAGAGATTTTTAATTTTGAAGGATGAAATTTTAGCGAAGCAGGAAGTTGATTTGAATACTTTACAACAGTTTGCTGGAAAGTGTATATCTTTTTTGTTGGCGATACCTAGTGCTAAATTCTATACTAAGGAGGTTAACAGGGCGATAAGTATGGCAGGAAAAAATAGTGGTCAAGTTATGGTTTCAGAGGATTTAAAAAACGAAATTAGTCATTGGGCTTTCTTACAGTGCTGGAAGGGTTGTTTCCCTTGGAGAGGTGAAAAACATTTACAGGTATCAATGGTCACTGATTCATCTCTGTATAAATGGGGAGCATTGGTTTATTCACAGGAGAATCCTACAAAGTTTTCTGATTTTTGGGATGAAAAGGATGAACGGCCTATCCACTTAAAGGAAACCCAAGCTTTAATCAATGGTCTAAGATCAGTTTCTGGTACCATTCAAGATCATAGAGTGGATGCTTATGTTGACAATATGGTTTGTGTACAGGCATGGGAGAAACAAAAATTTAAAGATTTAGCTTTGAACGAATTGATGAAGGATCTTTTCAATTTTACAGTTGAGTTCAATGTTGATTTAAGGTTATCTTACATTCCTTCTAAAGAGAATCCTGCAGATTTGCTTTCTAGAAGTTTGTCTGCTCATGATTGTATGTTGAATAGAGATAAGTTTCGTTTGCTAGACAAGAAATATGGCCCACACCAGATAGATCTTATGTCATTAGACTCTAATGTGATGAGGGATATAGATGGTCTACCATTGCGGCATTTTACTCCGTTTCCTACTCCAGGTTCCTCAGGTGTTAACGTGTTTTCTCAGACTTTATGTCCATCTGATAACTTGTATGTTTTTCCTCCATTTGTGCTGGTTCTTCCTATTTTGAGTTTTTTGAGAAGCCAAAAGGTCAAGTTTTGTACTATAGTTCTTCCTTGTGAAGAAGTAAAACCAATTTGGTGGCCGGTTTTTTGGAATTCTTTGACAGATCATTTTGTTCTAGGAAAAAAGGGGGAAACAAATGTCGTACTAATGCCATCCAAGAAGGGGTTTATTCAAGATGAGAGAGGACTAAAGTCTGACCTCTGGGCAGCTAGAATACGTTTTGATTAAATTTATTTAACAAAGTATGGTATCATTTAAAGGTGAAAGTTTTTTCTTTTCTCATTTTGTAGGCAGGTGTTTACGGAAGTATAAGGCAGGGAGAAGTGTGTACTATTTGTGGCTGTTTTAATAGTGCTGATTTTCGCTTTTGCCAGTTTTGTGGGGTTAGAAGAGCAGATGTTTATAAAGAACATGTTGATGATCAGAGCCTAGAATCCTTAAATGCAAGGAAACGTATACTTTATTTGGAAAACATTTTAAGTAGTAAAGCATATGATAAGAAGAAAGTTTCGTTAAAAAAAGATTTGGAATCTTTTTTGATGGGTCATTCTAAATACTTGAGATCTGCTACGCCAGAAGACATAAGATTATTTTTAATTGATCGAGATTTAAAAGGGAAAACAAAAATACATGATATATGTTGCCCATTTTTAGGGGAAAAAAGAAGCAAGGATTGTTCTTGTCCTTGTAGGTTAGCCTCGGGTACAGTAGCGTCTCTAGTAAGTCAATTAAAGGTTATTTTTGATTCCTTTGGTAGGAAGGGTGAATGGACAGAGCATGGTCTCGTAAAATTCGGTAATCCTGTGTCTAGTGCTGTTATCAGGCGTTACTTAGAGGCGGTAAAATTAGAGCAAGCAGTGGCACATGTCCCCATTACACAGGCGAAACCCATTTTCTTAGACAAACTTAAAAAAATTAATGTTTATATCACAGAAAAGTTGACTGATCATACTTTGAAGTCTGGAAGGCGTTTTGTATTTTTAAGAGATAGAGCATTTTTTACTTTGCAATTCTTTGCAGGGGATAGGGCACATGATTTAGGAAAGTGTTTAGCTCAGGAGGTGAAGAAGTTGACTGAAGGTTTATTGTTTCGCCATACAGTAGGGAAAACGTTAGGGAACGGTAAAGTTAATGAGTTTGTAATCTCTCCAGTGACTGAAAAAGTGATTTGTCCTGTAGAAAATTTAAATCTGTATGTTTTGGGAGCGGAGGCATTGGATATTGACTTATCAGTAGGTTACTTATTTAGGACTTTGGACCCTTCTCATTCTCGAGTTTTAGAGTCTCCGGTTTCATCCTCAGGAATGGGCATCCGGTTGCAGACCTACCTTAAAGAATTGAATATTTTTGAGGGAGAATCGATACATGGTATTAGGGGTGGTTGTGCAATTACTATGATGTCTACTGGTATTGCTTCTAATAAGGAAGTTATGGATCATATTGGGTGGTTCAGCAAAAGTTCTCTGGATAGGTATTCGAGAATGAGCAAGTTAGTAGATGCAGGGTCATTAAGTTCTTTATTTTCCAAGGTTGCAGATTCTAATCTATCTGATGTGGGCAATGTATTCCAGAAATTTGGAGATTCGTCAGATCTACCACAAGCGTTTAATAAACAGTAGAAAAGTATGACTGTCAATAATATTATAAGTCTTGTAAGAACAATGTTATTACATATTTGTTACTTTGTATATGAATATATTTATGTCATATGAATTATATTATGTTTGGTTAATAAATATATTTATTTGTTTTCTTATTCAACTCTACTAAAATGGAGAGCTTATGTCATCTGTCTGAGGAAGACTTTGCAACCTAGAAAGTATGCATGGAAAGGTCAGGACTATATTATGGTATTTTGGGAATAACGAAACAATTTTGTACAAGTCAGTTCATATGAAAGTGAAAAGATTCGGTGCAAGTGTGGGAGAGACTCATCTCCATATTTGAGAAAACACAGGGAATTAACAATCTAGAGATCTCCACAATGTCTTCAGCAAAGGTGGAATTCCCCTCTTTGTAAACAACTCTAAATAGACGGAATTAATAAGAGGTGTATTTGTAAAATTATACTGCTCTAGTCTGCATATTATAAAATACTTGTACAGGCAACAACTCAGTCAACATAAAGATAAACTTGACAACAATTCTGGCCTTGGGACAAGCACACGAGATGTAGTAGGATTTAACTAGTATACTGGGATCCCAACCCTACATTATGGTGATATACAAAGTTGAAGGAAAAAGACTTTGAGGTTTTGGAACTTATTTTGTAGTTTTGGGTTAGTAATGGGAGATTTTGGTTTGAGAGTCCTGTTTTTGGGTTCGATTGGTGTTAGGTTGAAGGTTTTTAGATATAATGGGAGGTACTCTTTTATCCCAATACTTAATAAATCCCGAGTGTATTTGAGCGAGTCTTACTTTTGATACGGTAATATCGTAAGTGAGATCTCGCGAGAATTACGAGGTGTTTAAACAGTTCTCAACTGAACAGTCGTGGAGGCTATATTCTAGTTTGTGACTGGTGGCGTTTCATTTTAAGCTTATGGTCTTGTGATAAAATGACATGAAACAAAGATATTTCAAGGAATTAGTTCGTTATGGTTTTGTCATGTATGTAGGGTATACAAATGTTAAAAAAAAAAAAAAAAAAAAAAAAAAAAAAAAAAAGGGATAAAAAAATTAGTTGGACACGAGCAAGATCCTTGAATTAACTGATACGCATATAAGTACTAAAAGGTGTGAGCATCTTGAGGGTCGCATCAAGTATAGGGATAATAGATATGTGAAACTAAATATTTCCAAAAGTTATAGCATTTGAACTGAGGTATCTTCGATTCGTGAAAATAAGGGTATATGAGGTTTATTTTAAGGTCTCCCATATAAATAAAATAAATAATATTTGGGGACAAGGATGATTATTGGATAAAGCGGCACTCGCTCTTTTAGACTCTGGGAGATACTCTTTTATCCCAATACTTAATAAATCCCGAGTGTATTTGAGCGAGTCTTACTTTTGATACGGTAAGATTGAAATGCTTTAATCCCATACAAAATATGTTTACATAGGTTGTGTGTCATATATGTGCTCCGCTTGCAACACTTCAATCTTTTTCTATATTAGTCGTGAATAGATATCGAGCTAGATAATGTCCAAGGAAAGCATTGTGGTTAGACCATCCGCATCTATATTAACGATTTTGACGAGTGGTGTTAACTAGTCTTGCTTCACATTATAGTGATTATAATTTTTTTAATTTCGCCTACATGGACTTTCTACATGCACGTTACTGAATGTCCATTTATTTTTGGTATGACTATCTTCGTGATTTCTAGTTTAAATAATAGACAAATAACTGCGTGGTTAGGGGGTCTAGCATAAACACATCTCTCACCTCCGGAAGCTTAGGAATTGCAATGAACGTTCGATAGTGGCTTGTGGGAAAGGAATTTTGCACGCAAATGTTGCCTTATTATTGATAACGGTTAATCTGAGGATCTGAGGGGGGCATCTTTAAAACGCAAAAATGAGACAAAAAGGAAAAGTATGGGGTAAGTTTTGGAATTGAAATAATTGATAAAATAAAATAGTCTCAAATTTCACAAATATATCCTTGGTACAAAAAAACAAACTTACAAATGTTGAATAATTATGGATAATTTTTGTATGCTATATGTACATTTCAAGGAGAATTTCCTCATCAGTAGTATTATAACCAAAGTGCAATCCAAAATACAAACATAGCAAATGAAGCACTCAAATCAAAAACAAAGCGAAATGGCAAGTCAAATTAGACGACAGAACAACTACTAAATGCATATTTTTCGAGGCCTTAGAAGTCGCTGTTTACCATAGCAGTTTGTACTCCAGTCATTTACGCTATTCAGGATGGAACAACAATATGTATTTCAAATGTTCGGTTACATTTTGGGCTCCAAAAAATGTAAAC
>JARWCS010000045.1:625883-641094 GCA_034783895.1 Geukensia demissa | reverse complement strand
TCGATTTTAATATAGATCGCACAAAAACATCACACAATTAAAGACCTATCAAGTACAAAGGTTTGGTTAAAATATCTTCGTGATGTTTTTGTGCGATCATATCTATTATGGACAAAACACTTCCAAACATGAATATTTTTACAGAAAATGTTATATTCTTGTCAAATAGTCAAATACACCATTTAATTTTGAAATGACGAAAAGTATACAAGAAAAGATAATGAATTATTAAAAACGATTATTAAACAGTATTTTCACAACAACTTATTATTGTGTCAAAAAATCTAAAATTTGGGCAAAATATGGGGTTTAACTTACCTACTTCTTTGCCGTGTTTATTAATTCAAATTTGTTTGAATTTGAACTTAGAAGGCCATTGTAGAATATTCATGTGAGAGATCAAAAGTGAATAATTCAAAGAGACAAGAAAATTTGAAACATACTGAAAGTTTAAAAGAAAACAAAAGGAACAAAGGCCTAGCATCCAAGAACTCCTTTAAAAAACAGGAGTGGGATCAGGTGCTCAGGACGGGTAAGCGTCCCCTATCTTGCACGCAGCACCCGTCGTTGAGTCCTTAATGTCACAATCAGTGTCAGATCAGGATGTTAAAATCGGGTGTGTCAAAGAAGCGGGATATACTTTTCTGGTACTGAAGTAGGATACGATACAGTTAACTAAAGCACGTTACCAGGAAAAATAAACAATTATTTTTCTGAAAACTCGCAATTATAAGCAATCTCAAAACTTTGTTTCATTGAAATGTTATGCCAATTTGAGATAAACATGTCCTTTCAATGAAAAATTGACAATTTATTGGTTTCCGTATGGCCTGCATCTAAAATCCGGTGAAAACGAAACTGTACATAAAACTTCATTTTTTATATTCCAATTCCATTTATTATCAACTTTATATTTCCTTTCGTCCATGAGTGTAACTAATAATTCATAATGTTTGACTGGTTTTTCTGTTTTGGCCACTATCGTGTCTTATGAAGTTATATTCAGAAAAGCGCTTAACACGCAGTTAAATATGCCTTTGTTTCTTTTTTTTTTATAAATGTGTATAAGATGTGGATCATACCTTTCTGTCGTACATTCCATATTCATTCTTTTAAATATCAAGATATAATCTAGCAATACAACCAATTGAATTCAAACCCTGTGTTCATAAAATGGTTTCCAGGACCTAGGCATCAGATGATGATAAGCTATTAAATGATGAAATTGTTGCTCCTAAAGTCAATTCGTTGCTTTAATATTTTACTTTTCTCACATAACCGGAGTATTCTTTTGTAAATTGAAAAGGATTTTTGTTTTCAAATAAACTGGATTATTTTTTATCGTGACTTCGACTAGGTCGCGAATGTATGCATATACAATATTTTGAAGATTTTTCAGTCTCGAACACCTGTCAGACACGTATTTTATGTCCTTCACCTCGTCTTCATGTATGTTAATTTTGTAAAGTTCGAAACATAATTTTATATTTAGATTTACTTTTTCGATAACTATCATATTAAAGACTCGCTATATTTTGTCTGTAGATAGTTATTGATAGGAATCAATTTCTCTACCTTCAAGCTGAAAGAAAATTAAATTATGAAATACTTTTCTAGATAGAACTGAACTTTCAAGAGAGGACAAAATTTATGCACAGAAGGCCAGGACAGCTTATATCTTGATAATTATTTTAACCATAATTGTCTTTATGAAGGACATACAATAATAAAATGATATTCGTTTTCAAAAGTATTCATAATGAATGACAAAATTGATAAATACTTTCATATCGTGGTTGGTTAATAAATCGTCCACACTCAGTATTTAATTAAAGACCAGTATGTGAAATTTTCGTTATCATTTGCAGTAAATAAAAATTATTTCAGTAATAAATAGTCATAACAACAATAAATATAGCAGCATAATAATAATAATAATTATAATAATAATAATGATAATATAATAATAATCATCATCATCATCATCATCATCCACCATTCTTCTTCTTATTATTACTTAAATAGCTGTTTAAGAACAATAAAACTTTTGTGGATGAATATTCGGTTTTAAAGGATATACAGGGGCGGCATTGTTATTGATTCATCATGCCATTACCATAAACGTGATTTAAATTGTTCTTTCGTAAATCACAGTTTTGTTCAGTAATGTATATTTGTCTATTTCTAATTCAAAGATCGGACAGCGTTTATGGTGATATCTACATTGACTCTGACATTTTTCCCTCATCAATCAAAGTTAATTTCTGGTTTCCAGAAAACGTCTATATAACCGTTAAATTGATTTTGGCAGCATATCTTCTAACCTTGATATAACGCCAATAAAGTCTAACTATGTATTTCGTTTAAATGTGTATAAGGATAAGAAGTTATTACGAACTGGATATGAGACCCGAATTTGAAGGCCAAGGGATACTTTTAAGGTCCATGTTCAATTGAATTGTACATGGTAGACGCTGTTTTGCTGTTTCTTTTTCTTTGCATATGAGTACGTTTGAAACTCGGTCAACCTAGGTTTAGGTTCTAAAGCTACGGTCGAGATGTTGAAGCACGTGTCCAGTGTAACAAAATTCACAATATTTTGTACAACATTGGAAATCGTGTAATTTTAATATCAAAATTTTTAATCAGCAGCAAAAGTACCTTATCTCGTGCAGATTTTTAAGGATTAATTTATCACTTTTAAATACCACTTCGCTTCGAAAATTAGATAATCATTCCATTAGAAATATACATATACATATACGATCTAGGGCTATTACATGATTAATAAATGTAATGATGTAGCTAACGTGGAAAATATTATAGTAATAAATGTTATCTTGAAGAAATTTATGGATGTGTAAACTCAGCCGATTCGCCTGCAAATTGAATAAAGTCCGAATGACTCTATGTAAAGTTTTTGACTGATATCCTGGATTAACACATCAATGAATTCCGTAAAAATGTGGTTAATTACTTAAAATTCCAGTTATTCAGTCATATAATTGGAAATGATGCGACAATCAATTTCAAGAGAGAACCTATTTCGGAGGCGTATTAATTTAGAGTTGTAACGCCATCAACATTGGTTTATCGATGTGTTAACTTTTCTGTTTGTTTGTTTGTTTGATTGGGGTTTAACGCTACTTTCAACAATATTTCAATCATATCGCGGCGGTCAGTTTTACCGGTGGAGGAGGCCGGAGTACCCGGAGAATACCACCGACCTTGGGCAGGTAACTGACAAACCTTATCACGTGCGATGCGAGTTAAACGCAACCCGGTTTTGTATGGTACAAACCCAGGCGCGAACTCACGACGTATAGGTGATAGGATACAGTGATCTGTACAGGTAAGATTAAATCAACTACCTAGACCACTCGGCCACCCAGGCCCCGTTAACTTTTCTGTTGTCATGGTTTGTTTGTTGGGTTTAACGCCAATTTTAACAATATTTTAGTCATATCGCGGTGGTCAGTTTTACTGCTGAAAGAAGCCGAAGTACCCGGGAATAACCAGCGGCAGGATCTGATTGTTGTCATGGAGTATTTTTACCATTATATCATGTGGCATAGTTGTGTTCACCGGCGTTCTTTACAATGATTCAGTCCCCTTATATATGCGTTCTAATTTCCGTTTAAAATCAAACGGTTATATGGTTGTGTTATCTGATTTAGAAATATAAAACAACAAATAGTTACCTGAAATAGAAAATAGCAAGACAATTAAAAGACAATATAAGTAAATAACGCAATCACTGTAAGGTTCTGTATTATAGGACTATATAATAAAATAAATTGCAAATGCTGAACTTTCTGTACCTGGATTTTATTAATTATTATTTTTTATTTACTTATCTTTTATTATCCTCATACTTGCCAATACAATTTTGAAAGGATCGATTGTATTAAGAACTCTAAAAAGGAAAGGCGTGTAAGAGACGATGTGAATTAAATTTTCCGGGAGGAAAGGGAATAGGTAGGGTTTTAAAATCTCACGAGAATTTTGCGAGGAATAACAGGATGTTTCTTTTCATTTCCGCTGGGAATAAAAAGGCCCAGATTTCCGTAACTAGTGTTTTCGCCCTCCTTCCAGGAATGCTATCGTACATTTTCTGTTGCATACTTTATTTCTTTTTGGCGATCTTAGTAAATCAGATCGATAGTCTTAGATGCTACTGACTGGTCATAGGCTAAAAGCCTACATGTTAAAAAATAACAAAATGCAATTCAAATTTCTATAACAAGCCCAGGTGTACACAGTTCAAAATATGTGAATCCTTGCCCCAAGCACCTGTGGGTTAGCTTTGTGTTTTTGGTTGAAATTTTGAATCCTTTAAATGGTATAAATATTTAGATTGTCGAGCGGCAAATATTTCATGCATAGTCAGGATGAGGACTGGTTCAATAGCCTTCTCTTTTTCGAAAACTACAAACGGGTCTTTTACATGCAGGGAGTGTGACATTCTCCAATCACGTCACACCATATGGTACACGACCAGGCTTTCCGTATTTTAACTTTGCAACCACCAAATAGAGGACCTCCCATATCCGTCACCTAGGGATCGCCACTAGGTGATAGCGTTGTGTTTTCTCTGTGGGTCAGTCTCTGGAGATTTCTCCGGTACCCAACATAAACACTAAGAATATACATGTAAATTGTCCTAAATGAATTTATATTTGAGATAATGAATAAGACTATTGAAAACTTATTGTTAATAATTAATACAGTCTCTATAATATCTTATGACAATATTCGGTATAACAACATAATGATTACCGATTATTTTCAGAGTAAGTCTGCATCTGCATTCAATCCAGTGGCAGGAATTATTAATCGTAACCCTGATTTCATATTCTCAAATGCCGGAAGCTATCAGGTTGTCGCTCTAAAAAGGTTGAAATTTTGCGATTATTCATCCTAGTAGTTCGGGAGATTCCTTTCTTATTTGATACGAACTAACATGATTCCAATTTTGACCTCTCCATTTGACACTGATTTTGATATTAAGAATTTCACGACGGGGTCGCGGGTGGAACAAGGGATGTTTATTCTTTTAGAGCATCTAATCCTACCCCTGTTTGGTAAAAGAGTTCATAGAGTCCAAAACTTTTTTCTTTTTTTTCTGTTTCATCTTTTAGGTTGTTTCGAATTTGTCTTGTCTCTTTGGACAATGGACTTTCGATCTCTCGATTGGGTATGAATGGGTATTCTACACAGGATTAAGTTGTCTGGAGTATATTTTCTCGAACTCTTTTGCATTAATGATACACAAAAATTAACCAGTAAATAAATCCGAGGCATGCAAAAACATACAATTATTAATGACTAAGTATGTTTAAAAAATTATGCGATGGAAAATGTTTTGATTGTACAGAAACACAAGCGACAGTCGCGATATATATCTTTCAATTTACTGTTTGGTTATAAAATCGATTTCTCTTATTGATTTCATTGTATTTTAATAAAGCATGTCAGTGTTTGTAATTTGATTCGTGTGTCATCAAAATTGTGAAATTTAGCAGAAAGTAACATTTTAATTGCGAGTTATACTGAATGAAACATTTAAATAGACAAACTGTTTGGTTGTGCATTTCCAAATTGCTAGAATTGTTTTGGCTAGGTACGTAATCTGAACAGATTTTATCATTGATACATTCAAAATAAATTTAAATAAAACCAAGCCTCTGATTTAAACCGCAATCTCGGACACCAAAGAAAGATAAATGACAATTCAGTCATATATTAAATGTTTATCAATTAGGTATGTGTATCAACTTAATGTCAACTATTTAATTTTTTTAAGAGTGTGATGTTTTAAATAAATTGCGCGAAAGAAACTGTTGCTACAGGTTTATGAAAAAGGTTACTACAAAAATAAACTGACTAGATAAATGATAAATTCGATTAATATTCTTCGTGAAAATATTTACATCAGTTTTGGCGATAAGATTTATCAACAGGTTATAGGAATTTTCTTGGACATCAGTTGTGCTGTTTTAATATCAGACTTATTTTAGACGGATTTATTTTAGTAATCCTATATTTTGGCGAAACTTCACTAAGGTCTTTTCAAATATGTTTAAGTTTGTCCAACTTTCTTTTTCTACAATAGACAGTTTAGATTTTTCTACATCTTTTAAACCCCTTTATACCCCGAATATACCTTTACCACATAAGATTATTAAGGAGAAATTTCTATATCTATTTAATTGTTCATTCAAAAGTCTTAATGTTGCTACACTTGCTGACAATTTTTTTGGCGAAAATCTTATAATTAATAAAATTGTTGGACATTATCTGAAATCTGTTAATGCTAAAAAATATGATAATGATAAAAATAAAAAAATTCTTTTCTTAGAGTTAAATTTCGTTTCTTGATGTGGACGCCTCATTGGCCCCTTCGTATGGTGTTTACATTTCACAAATAACTCGGCTTGCCCATGTTTGTACTAATCTTTTGCAGCGGGATACAGATATCACAAGCTTCTCAAGACTATGAGACAATTTTATAACCGTTACAACGACTTTATACAAAAATATGACTGCGAATATAAAATTATTATCGACAATGGATATCGCATCCTACAAATGTATATTATATGGAAACATTACATGTAAATTATACAAATTTAAAAATATCAATTGAGATTCACTGTTCCTTTTAACAACATCCACACATCCACAAAGGGTGAAAGTTCGACGTTTTGTTTGTACAGATATTAATAAACTTACCCCTCTCCACACAGATATTTATAAATTTGGCATTGCGTCCATCTTATCTTTCCTCACGTTTATTGACTTAACATTTTATACTTGTTATAACATTTTCTACTTCCTGTCTATATATATTTTTATATTGACATTTTCACAACCCATGTTTTCTTTGACTTCTAATGATACTTTAACACTTGGACGTGTCTATATTGACGCCGTTGTAAAGGAAAAACTTGGTTTCCTGATCGGTTGCTTTTGGGTTTTTAACAAGCAACTGCAAGTACTCTTTTCAGGTCGAAACTTTTGTTGTATCTTGTATTAGTTTTAATGGTATTTGTTGTTGGTTTTAAGTAGCGATCTAAAGTGTTAAATCCTTTTCAACTGATTTTTATAGTGTGTTTCTATTGCTGTTTTGTCACGCCACTGTCACAGGTTAGGGAAGGGTTTAGCGCTCATTAACCGGTTTAAACCCGCCACTGGCTTATGTGCCTGTCTCAAACCAGGAACCTGTAGTACAGTGGTTGTCGTAGTTTAATTAGTCATTTATTGTTATTTGTTCACCATTTTTGCAATATATTAGGTCGATTGCGTGTTTTATGTTTGTTTTACATTTTGAATTTATGGTATGGACTCTGGTTCATTATTGAACCTGTAGAAGTTTAAATTCAACTGTCATTTAGTGGGTGGTTGTCTCATAGACAATAATGTTACATCTCTTGCTTTTATATGAATATATTAAATCTTCAGATATCCTGTGTTGGACGAAATATTTTGATTGGGGTCTTTTATTCAGGAATCTTCCCATGAACTTGCTTTCAGTAAGTGTGGGAAATCATTACAGAATTATTTTTTGCATGTATTTTAGTTTAGTGTATTCATTGTAATTCAGGTACTCTCTAGTTGTATTGGCTGAATTTCTGTTTTATTTTTACAGTTCGTCTGTTACTGCTTTTTTTTTTAATTTTTGTTCATTTGACCACTGGTTGAGGGAGGTTTGAAATCTGTTTTCACTTGGTTAAGTCAGTCATTGTGGTCATGGATTTGTCAAATTATACAGTGTTAATTTATATTACCAAATAAACGCTTTGGCTGAAGTTATGCTTCGAATTGATTTTAAATTGTTTTCTCATTTATTCCGAATATTTAGTCGTCTTTTAGAGTCGGATTCCTTCCCTTGTTATAGCCTTTGCTGAGATAGGCTTATTATTTATCTCATTTTTTTCTGTTTACGTTTATTTTATGTAGTTTGATCACGCTAATCCGAATATAGACGTAACTCGGTCAAACCTATGTCGGGTCGGGTTTAAGAAAAAATAGGACAAATATGATTAATGATTTCTTTAATGTGATAGGTTTTGATGGTCTAATTGACCGATGCCAAAAAATAATAACGTCACGTTTTACCTTTATTTTCCAATTATAAAACACTGAGGTTATTGTTACAATAATTCCTATGTTGCTTATCTGCTTGTAGACACAAAGAAACTACTTACGCATTTAATCATAGATATGAAAAATGCAAATAAGAACGGCAACGTAAATACATTGGTAATTAAGATAATACTAGGTTAGACAAGGAACCTAATGACAAAAACAGTAAAGTATTGATATTTTCCCCATACTTTATGACATAATGCAACCGCTCACAGGATAGATTATAAAACTTGTTTTTACACCATGCAAGACATCTCCAAGGGTAAATCTCTTTGCATTTTTTCTTCCAGGGATATTATCAAAGTGTGTATAATGAAGCATTCTGGAATCCCACTTTGCAGAAATTTTTAATGGTAAGCATATTCAAGTAATATATTTTAAAGTAACGTTTGAAGATTAATTTCTTTGATCTATAAAGATTGTGTATTATTTTACTTTTTTGCATTCCCATTTCAAAGAACTAATTGCATTATTAAGTTTATATAAGACAAATGTTTTTTTTTTAATTTCCTTTAATCTCAACGTATATAACAAATTGAAAATTAGTCTATATCATTTTAAGATTATTTTATTTAAATCAATTAAAGGACATACCTGTTCTAGTTATGTCTCATTCAAACTTAAAATAATCTAATTATTTTATTTTTGATATTTACTGATTTTTTGTTTTGTTTGACTGTGTTCTAAAGCATATTGGAATACGATGTCACTTGAACAGTTAGAGAATATTTATTAAAATAAATAGTTTAAATATACCTTACGTTGAGTTAAAAAAGCACTAAACAACCACTTAATATTGGGCATCACAAAGCCCAGACCATTGATACATCGTTCATTTGAACTAATTTAAAATTCTATTGAAAAATCTCTTTTGAAATGTAGATATTGTTAAAATTGGTTTACATTGGAACAAACAGTTGTTCCTTTAAAAATATTGTCGCTATGATGACTTCATTGACCGGAATAATAAACATATAATATGTATGACAACAGAAATGTTACCGTTAATGATGTCTTGATTGACCGAAATTATGATGGATGCGGAATAAGCATATTATTTTTGACAACAGAAATGTTACCTTTGATGATTGACCGAAATTTTGACCGAAACGAAATAAACAAATTTTGTATGACAACGGAAATGTTTCCCTTAATGATGATTTGATTGACCAAAATTATGACCGTAACGGAATAAACAAATTTTGTATGACAACGGAAATGCTGCCCTTCATGATGACTTGATTTACCGAAAATTACGGAATACAAAAATATATATGACAACGAAAATGTTACCGTTAATGATGACTTGATAGACCAAAATTATGACCGATACGGAATAAAAAAAAATTTGTATGACAACGGAAATTTTACCTTCAATGATGACTTGATTTACCGAAATTATGACCCATACAGAATAAACCAATAATCTATGACAAAGGAAATGCCAACCGTTACCAAGCAGATGAGTTTACTAATGACATTAATTTGATTCTTGTTACCTTATTTCTTCTGGTTTTCTATGCAGTGTATTTTGGGGTTAATTTTGTCGTTTGATCTGTTTTGTTTTTGTTTTTACTATGATGTTTTTCCTTTGATTTACAGTATATAATCCCGAAATCTGCTGTTATAAAATTGATTCTATTTTGTAGTACAATCAATTTGGGAATAAATTAAAACACAGCTGTAAACTAACATGTTTTACACGACATCGCTCAAAATTGTCTGCTTTTGTCACACTTCTAACCAAGTGAGATAGTTTTGTCACATAAAAAATATGAGCAAAAAAAACGAGCTAAACTTGTTTGCAGAAGCTGAAGATGATTGGATAATCTAATAGATGACACTTTAAAAGAATTGTCAGTTATGTTTTCATCTAACACTGGTTAAAATAGATTATTACCTTCTAGTCTTCTTATGTCGTTTTTTCTGTGTCATTGTGATATAGCGTCATAATTTAGTGTATAAGTTCTCCGCTTGATTTATTGCAGCAACTCATTTTTTTTATTCTAAAGAAATTAGAGAAACAAAATCCTACATTTCCTGCATTTGATTATCGTTGTTCTACCATTGAGATAGTTATATTCCTGCATTTGATTATCGTTTTTCTACCCTCGAGATAGTTATAACTTCCTAATTGCTTGCTTCCGGGTTAAACTACAAATATTTTAATTAGAATCATAATTAACTTATCACAGTAAGTAGTTTAGTATGATGAAATACATAAGACTTGTATCATGCCAGAACGAAGTGATGCAAAATGTAGAACCTAGTTATTTTCAGAACCCCGTGTCTTTACGAATTTTACTTTTATCGACATTCAGGTTTGTATTCAAACGATATTTTGAATGACTGATTGTAGGTCACAAAATAATTCACGAATAACCAGGACGCGTCGAGTTCTACAATTATTAGTTTCAAATATCATGGATCAGGTGAGACACAAACGGGCAAGACTTTTGATTGCCACAGGAAACAGAGATGTCTTTGTAGGGACAGACAATGTGCTTTAAGAGGACAAACGCCTACTTCTACTTTATTTCGAATTCTTAACCTGCAGAAAATTTGGTATATTCAAAATATGCCACATACTATGGTTCATTGTCATGATCTGTTTAATCTACAAAGTAGGGCCTCTCTTATCCCCACATAAGACGCGATAGGGCAGCACTTTGTTTTGAGCCTTCGACCACCTTTATAATGTAGTCGTATATGGGAATCATTTTGGCCTCTTACATTACTAAACGTATTTAAAATTTTGTACAAGTATTCAAATGTTTGACTTTTCTACCCTTTATACAACGATTCCACATTCACAACTTAAAGACCGTCTTAAGACATTGATACATAAGTGTTTTGTTAAACAAAATGGAAATCCAAGATATAAGTATTTGGTATTAGGTAAAAAGATGTCTTACTTTTTTAGAAAACACACCGCTTGTGCTAAGATATACAGTGCATGTGTTAATGTCAAAATGCTGGACTTTCTATTTGACAGCATTTTTGTAGAATTTGGTGAGCGAGTTTTTCAACAGACCGTTGGCATCCCAAGGGGCACAAATTATGCGACCCTACTAGCGGACTTGTTTTTATACTCGTATGAAGCAGAATTCATTCAGGGACTCCAGCGAAATAACAAAAAGAAATTGGTCAGATCGTTTAATTTTACTTTTTGCTATATCGATGATATTTTGTCATTGAATAATCCTACGTTCAGTGAACATCTCGACCAAATATATCCCAGCCATCAGAAATTAAGAAGATCACAGACTCAACAAAACTTGCTTCATACCTAGATTTATTAATCAAAATTGACCAAGAGTGAAACTTGTTCCTAAACTTTACGACAGACGGGATGACTTCAACTTTCCTATTGTACACTTTTCATATTTATGTGGCAATGTTCCTGTTTCCCCTACCTACGGGGTTTATGTTTCGCAGTTGAAGTCTGTCTTCCGAGTTTACAATTTCTGTCTGCCCCTTTGGTATCTTCGAATTCCTTAAACTCTTGTGTTCATGTTGCACTTGTTTAATTAGAAATAAAAACAAGTTAAACAATGCCCTTTAAATACTTTTAATGTAATTTGTGTTGGAAGGAAGTTTGATATTGTTTTCTAATTTCATCAATAATAAAAATTATTTAGTTTGATCTTTATCATACCATATGTATTTACACGGCAACGAACCAGTTTATTGACCAACTGTTCACTGTTTCGGTAATTTTGGCTAATTAATCTCTGTTATCTTATACAAAACCAATTAATCGTTGGGTTACCATGTTTTGGTCTTTAGCGTACCTAACGAATGTTAATCCAGTAAAACCGCTTGTACCTATATTTAAGTTATATATATTACAAATGAGGCTCTGGTTACTGTTATCCCGGCATTTAATCCGTATTTTATATACATGCAAAACGACTTAATGTATTCACAGCACAAGTGGGAGGGGGTGCAAAATATCCTCTCTTTTCATATTGTCCCTTTTTCTTTTCACATTGTATGAAATCTATTAAATTTCGCTAGGGCAAGGGTAAGCTTGTTCCCTTGTTGGAGGTCATAATGTTCCAATTTTAGCTGTAGAATATTTAGAATGAACTATCACCTATCCCAATATTGCTCCGCTGTTTTGGGTGGGTATATAGATCATATACATATATATTCAATATTGCCCCGGTGTTTTGATTGGGTTTACATCATCTACATGTATTTTCAATATTACCCCGGTGTTAAACATCTACATGTACATTAAATATTGCCCCGATATGTTGTTTAAGTTTACATCATCTAAATGTACATTAAATATTGCGCCGATGTTTTGTTTGAGTTTACATCATCTAAATGTACATTAAATATTGCCCCGGTGTTTTGTTTGAGTTTACATCATATAGATGTACATTAAATACTGCCCGGTGTTTTGGTTGAGTTTACATCATCTACATGTATATTAAATATTGCCCCGATGTTTTGGTTGAGTTTATGTCATCTACATGCATATCAAATATTGCCCAGATGTTTTGGTTGAGTTTGCATCATCTACATCTATATTAAATATTGCCCCGATGTTTTAGTTAAGTTTACACCATCTACATGTATATAAAATGTTTTGATTGGCATTAAATCATCTACATGCATATTAAATATTGCCCCGGTGTTGTTTTGGTTGGGTTTAAATCATCTACATGCATATTAAATATTGCCCCGGTGTTGTTTTGGTTAGGTTTAAATCATCAACATGTATATTAAATATTGCCCCGGTGTTGTTTTGGTTAGGTTTAAATCATCAACATGTATATTAAATATTGCCCCGGTGATGTTTTGGTTGAGTTAAATCATCTACATGTTTATTAAATATTGCCCCGGTGTACATCATCTACATGTATATTCAATATACCCCAGTGTTTTTGATATGATGGATGTTTTGTTTTCTGTGTGTGGCTTTTGTAGAATTACGTTTTGGTCTTTAATTTACCAAGTCCACCTTGTCCTCTCTAGACTAGTTCTTTGGATATCTCTCGCTTTCTATTGAACTCTTCATATGATAATCTAAGTTCTTCACATTTCCGCCACATGTAACATCAGATCCAACAACTGCCAAAACACAAAAAAAAAAAAAAAAAAAAAAATCTCCGATATGCAGGAAAATACAGTATAGACGAAATTTGACCTTGTTGTTTTTTACAAATTTTCATTGAGACATTATGAAATCACAATCCACCAATAAACAAATAGAAATAAGAAAAATATGGATCAACCATTTAAGTCTACTACATTTTATAGGGTATATTTTGACAAATTTACTCAGTGTGCAGGAGGCAAGTGGTCTTGAGTATTCCAAATTTCATAAATGACATAAAATTGTCTCTCTTGCTTTTAAACTCAACGATAAATAAAACGGCTTTCAACAAGTTCAAAATGGAATTGGTGGAGGGAACCATGTTTTTCTTGATGCTTGTCTGCACTGGACTGATTTTTATCACTGAGATTAAAATTAAAATTAGTAGATTCAAACTATTTGAACAAAAACTGTATTTATTTCTTTCGACCATCCCTAATGTAGGGGTTTTGATGCTTGAAGTTGTTTAATTTCAAAATTATCAATGAATAAAGGGAATGGAATAATAAAGTAGTGAATTCGTATGTTGAATCGAAACTTTTGAGGTTGAAAACAATGTTTAATTGTTTGTTTCGCATATATTTTATAATTAAAATAATTTTTTAAAAATGTTTCTTTCTTATTATATTTCAATGAACTGTTTGTATTTGATAACAATTCTTATTTACATTGATTAGTACTTATATTTTGAAGGATTAGAAGACATTTTCAAGAATACCATGTTGAATCTTCCACAATATTTTCTTAATCACTTCATCCATATTTAATGGCAGTACGGGATTTTCTCATTCCATTAACTATAGGTAATCGTATAATGTACTTTGGATCAACAGCTTGTCTAATGTTTCTTTTATGAGCCTAATACCTCCTGTTAATCCCAGTGCTAAACAACGCCAGCACAGTATTTTAATTCCATCAGTCCTATCAAGAAGTTCCAGGGCGGCTGTAACAGTTATTGAAAAGTAATAAAAGTCGTAGGATATACGTGCTTGCGAACATTATTTATTACATAAACGAGTATAACGCTGGTAGTTAAAATAAAAAGTTATTACCACTTGGAATCTGGAAGCTGCTAATGTAATGCTGGCTTTGCTTGAAGTGCGGTAAAACATAACGATCATTGTGAACAGAGAGGTTAATCATTGAATTCTGGATCTTCTAGGCGCTTCGTTGAAATCGACAATATGTTAACTGACAGATCTGTTGTTTTGAATAGTCAAACAACATGGTATATGTGATATATGCATTATTCCCCTGTTGTTTTTATTACGATTTTCGAAAACATGTCAGGTAAGAGAAACTTAAAATGATTATTGCAGATTTTTTTACTAAGCGACAATAAATCATTTTGAACCACACAAAGACGATTTGAAATAAGTTCATTTTTCATCCATCAATTATTTCAGACGTTTTCAAAGACTGACAACCTATTGATGGTAGAGATATATTAGTAAAATATGTTGGAATAATATTCACAGAAAACAGAGAGCTTCTCACGTGCCTGTCCCAAGTCAGGGATTGTGGTGGTTGTCTTTGTATATAATGTTTTGTTACATGTACATTTTTGATAATATTCAGGTAGGACCAGTATTATTTTACGTATACTCCTTTTTTATTTTGGGGCGATTTAGAGCTTGTGGAGACCTCTAGATTTGTCAATTCCCTCTGTTTTGTTTTTCTTGTTGTTAGATTGCGGTCTCTCTGACATTTACCATTATCGTTTCATTTTTATATTTACGAGCGATAATCATCTACATGTACCTACTATTGCAAAAGGAGTAGTTACGTGAAGCCCCATATTTGGCCCAAAATTTAGATTTTGTGACACAATAATAATTTGTTGTGAAAATGCTGTTTAATAATCGCCTTTTATTAATTCATTACTTTTTCTTGTATACTTTTCGTCATTTCGACAAAATGAAAGGGTATATTTGACTATTTTGACAAGAA
>JARWCS010000045.1:596293-625783 GCA_034783895.1 Geukensia demissa | reverse complement strand
ATCAGGTGATCCAGAAGAGTAAGCATCCCCTGTCTTGCGCGGAACTCCCGTCTAAGAGTTAAGACTATAATTCAAATATGAACTTGAATACTAATAAGTAACGTACAGCTAAACAAAATTCCCACTTTTAACTATCGATGTATAGGTTGTTAAATCTGACCGCATTCCACATGATCACAAATAAAAACAGAAAATCTATGTTAATATAAAGACAACAAGCCGATTCAAATTCTTCAGTTATTAGTAAAACATCTTAAATAAGAATGATAAATGTGATTTGCCGTGCTGGACCACTTGATACACAATGAAGTTAGCTGGTGCAATCTTTAAGTGCCAGTACGCTAGAGAAAAACAAATCTAAGAACCAAAAGGGCAAACAAAATCGTTAAGTCAGAAGACAGACAAGACCATGACCAACAAAACGAAACGAAAGACAAACATAATACACACGATACTACACTGTAAACTAAAGCTGGAATAACATGAACCCTACAAAAACTAGGATGAGTTCAGGTGCACCTTAAGGGTTAGCAACTAGTTGCACCCGTCATGTTACTCACGAGAATCATGCAATTTTTCAGAGACCCAAAGCATGTATTTAATTTTAGTATGTAAAACCCTAACTCTGGTATGGATAATTTTTTTGTCAAACTAAGTTTTAAAAAAGAATACGATGTATTAAATTTCCTAGCTTTAATATAAATTACGAGTTTAAGAATTAACTCCTGTATTATTCGTTTATTTCAGAAATTGTTTCCACAGAAAGTGTAATTTGAATAATTCTACAATAATTTTTTGGATAAATGTTATGTTTCAAGGAATCGATAAAAAAGCAAACGTTAATTTCTGAATTAAACATTAAAAAAGTTTGGTCTGAAATACACTTATTCAAAGTTCATTGATCTTCTCATTTCCTAAGACTTAAAAAACATGAAAATAAGTTTTCCATAAAAAGAGACAATAACAATTTAGTGTGTTTTACCCATTCCTTATAGTTAGAAAATACAAAATTACCAATGTTGAATAAATATATATAATTTTCTATATGTACATTTAGTTGTTTGTTTTGCAATGTTACTATAAGGCCTGTTTTGTTCTACTGACATTGCCGTTTTATATTCGTAAATTTCTATCCTTTCGCCCAAGTTTAATTTATCTTGATATGAACTGAACGTTAATTGCAATCGCAGTTCCAAACAGTATTGAAATAGCAAAGTGGTCAGTTGATCAAATTTCATCATGGAATAGTCAAATCGAGTTGATCGATACATAATTCCGTCACCCAATCCTTATGAAGACCCCTGACAATTTTTGTAATGTAGAGTTAAGTGTTGGTTGAAGAAGTGATTCTCAATTAACTATGGCGTGTACTTAAGAGCAATGATTGATTTATAGCCTTCGATTATTTTCCTATATGTATCTGTGTCCAAGTGTTAAATTAATGCTGGGAATGAACTATTGTAAAATTGTCTAACGCTATATCTGTATATCTTATTTCCCTATAAATCATAATACAAAATTAAACAAGGAAATTCATTTTGTATAAGAATAATGAAGACCATTCCCATGCTTTATCGACTGCTTATAATCATAAAATGTTTCTTATTCTTCTTCTTGGTAGTTTTATTATAAGATTCATAAATATATAAATGACACAATATCAGTTATTTATAAGGCTTTTCGTCAATTTTACTGGAATTCAGTTCAGATTTACTTGTAATATTTCACGGATATATATTTTTGTTTTCGAGTTAGTATTCACTTTGCCGGTGGCTCATTCATATCTGTTGCTAGTTTAATGATAAACTATACTCACATATCCTTTAATTAAGCTAGTACACTTAGTACAATAAAAATCGCACCATAATTATATCCCAAACAAAGTTTGAGCGTATACAAGAATCACCTTCTCTGTCTTTCTGTCCGTCCGTCCGTATGTCCATACAAACATTGTAAACGCATTTAGTCCTCAACCGTTCAAAGGATTTCAATGGAAATGCACATGAGATTTAGACACAATATGTAGATTTTCCTAATGGAAGTTCAAGATGTTTCAACGCTCTTCATTCCAAGGGCGGATAATTAGACTTAATGTTTTACATGCTGTGACCTTGTAAGCGCATCGCCTATTGAATTGTTCAAAGTATTACAATGAAACTTCATATTAAGGTTAGACACCATGCATAGATTTGCGTATAGAAAGCTATTTATTATCTCAAGTATTTTTTTCGTTAGAGAGGTACATTTTGTGTGTTATTAACTCCTACAAATTTTAACCGAAATGTTGATTTAAACTTTGTGAATTGATTTCATATGAAAATGAAAAGATATGGGGTTAATGTCAGAGATATTACACACTAGAGGTCTTCACAAGGCCTTCAACAAGGGTGGAATACCACTCCTTGTGAAAAGCTCTAAATTTCCCCAAATAAAAAAATTGTGTTTGCGTAAAATAATACTGCTCTTATCTGAATATTAATAAAAATGTACATGTACATGTTACAAAACATTAAACACAAAAACAAACCTATGATCACAATTTCTGACCTTGGGCAGGCACATGAGACACCTTGTTGGGTTAAACTAGTTTAGTGGTTACCCAACTCTCCCTCAGCGAGTGGTCAAAGGGAAAATATTAAGATATACATTTTTTATTTTGGTTGCCTTTTATAATTTTTTAAAAAGATTGAATGAAGGGTTGCACTTAGTCAGGACTTAGTAAGGACTAAACTATTATACTCAAATAGCAAAGGGTATCTTTCTTACCCCATAGGTCATAGTATCTCTCGTATCTCTATTTTTTCTGTAATAAATTATGAAAACTGCGTTATCAATTTCTTTTTTGGAGTTTTAAAAATTTATTTGACGTTTTATACAAATAACAATCAAATCATGATCGGATTTAACAAGTTACTAGAAATCGTGCTTGGAAACTAGTTTCGATGAAACATTAACTGGAACTAGTTTAAGTCTGCTCGGATTGACCCTGATCAGTCTGAAAGATGTCTCCGTAATGTCATCGCTGTATCAACCTATCTAACGCTGACCCCAAATCTCATAAATCTGACCTAGAAACAAAGCTGTCCCATATCACCATTAACCCAGTTTTATTTGTTATGTTCGTTTCTTCTTAAATGGTTTTATTTCATCTGACCTGTATTAAATATAACTAGTATGATTTTTACAAAAACAAGATGTCATAATGGGTAAGAATGCCAGTTAATTAAATCCTGTCAAGACTGATTAGGAATGTTGTATAATGTTCACTGTAGGCCTTTTAATAAATAACTGTAATGCGTGGTTTTGTTATTTTCCGGTGATTCGACAGTATTCACTTGAAGATTAAAATAGGAACTCAAATAATAACTACATATTTGCGGGCGTTAACAAATCTTTGTTTCAATGATTACAGTTTAAACTTAGTCTGCCTTCACCTTGAACAATATAGCTTTAAAGGTTGCGATCAGCTGATTAGGTAATCTTCAACAAACTCCATTAGAACGAGGTTATTGAAATCTCAATCGAATATGACATATGAATCAATACTAATATCAATGAAATTTAATTGAGGGCCATGTATATCGAAGAGAAATGTATTATAATTAAGTCTAAACTTTCCTTTATTCATCGAATTGTAAATCATCTGGATTTCCTCAATCGAATAGAAACTGTGGGTGTATACCTTGTTTTAGAGACAATTCCAGACATGAGGAAATTCAGCTGACTGACGTGTCTAAGTCGACCAAGCAATTACTTGTTTTACTGCTTTTACCGGCGAAATTTTTTATTTAAACGCACAAATTGGTCATTCATTTTATAGTAATGGTACCTTTAGTTTTTAAATTTGTTTACTTTGCAACTGGAACTTTGTACTATACTTATTACTGAGGCATTCTTGTTTTGTTATGTGTCCTGACGTACATTCATAAAAATTCAACGAATCCATTTCCTAATTTTATTGATTTTACCTAAAATCTGGTTCGTTAGTATTCAATTTTCCCACCGGGCACCGGAGTGGTCACATGGCTCTTTGGCTATTTCACTTAGAACAATAAAAATCTCACCATACTTTTTTTCTGAAATAAATGTTATGAAAACTGCGATCAATTTCTTTTGAAGTGTCAAGAATTCATTTGACGCTTTTCTGTAAAATTACAATCTGTTCAAGTGCTTCAAGTGCGATACAGTTCAAATGATAGTTCAATTTTTTTCTACTGTTTGTACAATTTTACCTCCTACATTAATTGAAGAGAAATTTTCATATCTTTTACAGAATAGTCATTGTTAAATTTTCGTTGTACATACATGTGTTATAATACCAAAAAGGAACGTCTTTTAGCAATAAATCACACATACAAAACGTGACGCAGTTTGATATGTTAAATACCAAAATACCATAGAATCCTTTTTCAATTATATTCGTGTTTGATTTTTCGCTACACATTTCATTTTCAAAAATGGCTGAACTTGGGCAGCAAACATCATTAAGACAAAACAGTAAGTTGGTTTGAATTCAATTGCAATAGTATACATTTTTGCTACTCGGTATACCTGTAGGACTGGTGAACTGTTATCACCAGTCAACTAGTCAGCACTTCGGTTCTGATAGGACTGGTGAACTGTTATCACCAGTCAAATAGTCAGGACTTAGGTTCTGATAGGACTGGTGAACTGTTATTACCAGTCAAATAGTCAGCACTTCGGTTCTGATAAATCGTTTTTTACGAATGGTCTTTTGATGCCTTTTCTAATTATATTATCTGTTGTTTCATTTTGATAAATCAAAAGCCATTTGAAGATAGCCTTACATGAGTTTAGGTTTTGTTTTCTAATATTGCTTGTAACTTTTTGAAAGATTTTATTTAATGTATGTGTTCCATATGGTTTTAAGGTTCAATTCGATTAACTACGGTATTTGCATACTTTTCAATGAGAAGAGTCTGTATCATCAGCCATAAATTCACATTTAACTGCATATCTGAGTAGTATATGTTCAATTAAATAATGCAATTTAAAAAGTGCAGAAACCTGTGTCTATATGGGAACAAATCTGAAATTGAGCCACGAATTTATATAGTGCGTATTAATACTAGTTTCCCAAGACCTTCACTATGTATCTGTACGAAGAACCTTTAATATCTGGCATAAGTACAGTTGACACAAAATTTGAATTTAAAATATATAAGATGATTTAACTTGTGTTACCTATTCATTACCTAGAATTTTTAAAGTATACTCAAGTTATAAAAATAGTCCAAAGGAACCCATTAGGAAAATACAATCATAAATAACAGAACAGGAAGGCCATGAACGAACAAAAAATGAAAATGATCTACAAAGTAAAAAACTGAGGCGAATTCTTGTCCTCCGAAAGCGTCAGAAAGTACTTCTTGAAAAAACCCGGGTTAGTCCATGTTGCAAAAAGACTGAAGTTAGATTTTGGTTGAACCCCATTCGAAAAACGAAAGAGTATTTTTTCAGTAACAAACATTTAGTCATTGTGTTTGAAAACTTGTTCAAGTAAAACATAAACAAAAACTTGTTTGAGTCTGCTGACCCTGATCAGTTCGAAAGATCCCTCTTAAATGTTATTAATTCTTAAAAGCTGGCAAGCGTTAATCCCAAAGCCAAAGAAGCTGATCAAGAAATAAAACTTATCCACATTACTAGTTACCCAGTTTTGATCATAATGTTCGTTTCTACTTGAATGGTTTTATCTCATCTGTTCTGTTTAAAAAAGAATATGATTTTTACAACGATTCAAGATAATTTTTTTTCTTTTTATAAAATTACCAACAAAAATAAAGCTTGCAAAACTAAAAAAAAAAAAAAATACATTGGAATATAATTTAATAGATAAATTTTTAAAACTTGCCGCTATCTTGATGATATCTTTGCACTTTTGGAGAGCGTAATCTGTACCGATTGGAATGCCGAAAATCTGTTGTAAATTTTAAAATATAAGACAATGAGGTCAGTTATGTCTAAGACTTAAAAAAATCATAGGGAAAATGTTCTAATACAGCAACACCGGAGAAAACGTGAGTTACTGTAATGACATAATCCTTCAGAATACCTTTTCCGACGCAAAGGGCTGTGGCCCGTAGTCTCTTTTCTTCTGGATAGACGAGATTTAAGTAACAGTCTTACCTATACTATATAATATCTGAATATCGTATGTGTCTTTGGAAAAGATATTTTGTAGCAGAAGATCTTTTGGGTCATCTCTAAATATTGATTAGATGATGCCACAAAAGGACAATAATAGCAGTTTTTTCTTTTAATAATGCTTATTACAATATAGGATCCCAAAGAAAATACATTTGAGAGATGATGTGAATTTGAAGCATTAAAAAGATAATTATGAAAGCTTAATTGCCTTTTCCTGCTTTTGGGGGACAATAAATAGCCCTTTCTATTTTTAAAATGATCAGCATCTTTTTATGAAAATAATTTGTAAAACAAATTGAAAGATACCAAGGGGCCCGGGCCGGGGCAGTCGAATAGTCAGTGATTTTTTACGCCTTAAAATACAAATACACAAAAGTTTAAAGGAACGAAGTAGTGATTTTTCTCTTGTTGTTATTAAATCACAAAACAATACACAGGAATAATTTGTTCGTTTCGCGCAGATAACGGGAGCGCTTTATGATTCATTAAAATACAAAAGACAGAGTCGTTCCTTTGCTACTCTCTTCGTTTATTGGTAAAATACAAACAAGTAACAATAATAATTGAATTGACTAATCATTATCAAACTTTTACGGATTATGTTCTATAGGACGGAGGGCCTTTATCGATTTTGGGTCACTAGGTGAAAGGCTGCGGTCGCAGTAGTTATAAATAACCTGAATTTTAGAAATAAATTGCCTACACGCCCTGAACTCTCCCTCAGTCAAACGGGTCCGGGGTTCGTTTTACTCAATCTTTGTTTTTGCTTGTCTTTTGTTATTTTTGTGTAACCATGGATTGTCTGTCCTTCGCTTTACGGTTTATTTTTCCATCCTGAATGCCATTGATTTATTTATTTGTTATTTACAAAGTATTTTCACAAATGTCACTAATTAGTTAAATTCAGCATTTAAAATATTTGAATTCCTGTTATTTCTTGTATAATAATTCGATTTATCGCCCTTTAATATATTCTTCATTTAGAAACAAAGGAAACATAGGAAACTAAGTTTAAACGTCTATGCGACATCGATTTCACGTCAAGATAACGTTTGCTGGTTGAATACTAATTCCAGGAAAAATGACTTACGAGCTGAACTGTAACCTTATTTAATATCTACTCATAACTCGATATGATTTTTAACTTTCTAGCAATAAATTCGTTCTGATGTTATATAGATTTTCTCTTAACCTTCTTAACATTCTATTTCATATTCAATTTATGTCCAAAATAGCTGGGCATATGATATTTAATCTTGTTTGATTGAACGTAATCACTATGGCGCTTTGAATAAAGCAACTTACTAATAATCAAATAAGATTTGAGAGGACAACGAAATGTTTACCATTTTAAACGTATGAGGTCCACATCAGGGCGTCTGGAGCCCAGTATTTGCTTGTTCAATTATTACTATTGAATTACATATTAAAAAAATATTTCTCCTGTTTGCGATTTTGCTGAGAAAACAAAGAAAACAAGAATAAGTAAAACTGTAAACTTTTTCAATGTTCATGAATTCCATACGACAGGTTTAAGATTCCTTACGAGTTTTCGTGCTCTGGCATGGTATCCGACTCTGGGCGGAAGCTCACGTGTAGAAAAAAAAAACAACAACTAAAATCACTATTTTAACAGGTCACGGGTCGTTTACAAGGTGCCCAAAGTCGACGGTCACATTTAAATATTCGTTAATATTCAGTCAAATAAAAAAATTGTCACTACACTGAACATACTTCGCCTTCATTTTTTCATTTTCGGCCAGTGTCTTAATTGAAAATTATCTAGCAGTCCATCTGTTTATTATCGGTCCTATTCAAGCTATTTAAAACGGCCAAGTCAATTAACAAAATCCTGATGTGCCCTGTGTCTGTTTAAACATTGTGTTTGATTTTGTATGTATTTCTGTCAGGCAACTTATGAAAGATTTTGTCAGATTTCATTGCCCGTATATATCTGTAATTTGTTGACCTTACCCCGCATTTGTGTGCTTCAACACACAGATGTAGTGTCGTCGACATCTAGCAAAGAATTTTGGTCTGACAGATTAATGTATTAAAGAATACCTTTACGAATTTCATGTTTTTTTAATGTAGATTAACAACTCATCAGCGATACTTGATTTCAAATGCTGGAAATCCGGTTATGATATGAATTCATTTGAATAACAAAAAAAGTCGACTTCGGCGAAAGATAACTCTGCATCATACGATAGAGCGAATGAATTAATGTTAAAGTGAAATGCATTAAAGTAATAAATTATGTCAGGAGCAAAGTTTAGGCATCTGGGCTAATACTGGTTCAAAATGCTCCTTGGGACTGACAGTCCAATTGCAATGACATAGATTCAATGGATGGGAAATGCATTTTCTAATTCAATGCACCCATTTCGTCGATTCACAGCTTGAAATCGGGTTAGAAATGTTCAGAGTTTTGAAGAAAAATAATATAGCTGGGCATGGTTATCTACCAAAAAAAAAAAAATCATTTGCTCGTTCACTTTATTTGTATGTTTAGTTTAGAACAAAAATAACTTGTTCGACCGCCATGAATAATTTTTCTGACTACTTTGTAAAAACAATATAAGAAGCAGCCTCATTTCATAGTTTTGGTTTTCCAATTAACATAACACATAATGTAACATTCGTTTACGTATTGCTCATCACGGACGAGATGCAAACCAGAAATAAGCAGTATAGAAATGTAAAATTTTTATATCCATGTAAGAATATTTAGACATTGCTGTTGGTAGGTATACAAAAATGGAAATAGTTAAATTTGAAATCGGAGAAAACATAATTTTCCTGTTCAGTTTATTTTATTTATAAACACAATCGGTCAGAAAACAAAATAAGGGATATTCGTTACATTTTTCTACAGGGTAACTGATGTTTTATTTTACTGAGGATTCATATACAATGATATATTTCATATTCAGAAGTTATAATCAATAAATTCTTGAAATAGAGACACTGGGCAAAAAATGTCCAATATGAAAGTCACAACCAATGTATTTAAACGATAATATTTAACAATAAAGGGTCATTTTTAAACTGCAGGTTTCGGTCAAATTAAACACGAGAATAGTGATACAATAAAACACATTTGAATACCTGCATAAAATTTTCAGTAAAATATTCTGTTTGCTTAAATCCAAATTTCAAAAGGTGAGAATTTTAGTGGTTTGTGAAGTTTGTTTAATTCTCAGTTTGAAAGAATTAGATATAATTCAAATTTATTGTTATTGTAACATACAGAGTAATGTTTTATAAGTTATTAAAAATAATAATTAATATAAAGGCTAAATATTAAAATGTTTTATATAACCTGTTAATTTTAAAATGCACGTCCAAAAAGCTCCTTTTTACACTCGAATCTGTTTACTAAATAAATGAAATAAAAGAAAAAAATATATTTAAATTTATAAGGATTCAAATAAAGAAGGTAATCTCCATTACATCAAAATGCACGTAGTTAAATAGAAAAAAACATGTTAGCTGTGAATATAACGTCTTGGAAAATTAGAGAGAAATTTATAGTTCCATGTATAGTTTCTTCCTTTTAATGAAATTAAATACGAGAAGCTTTTCTAACGCGGAAACATTTTAATCTTTGATAATGAAAGGATTCAGTTTAATTGAATTTCAGTTTTATAGCGCGTTTGATAGAAAGTGTCTGTTATCACAGAGAAGAAACCTTAAAATTCCAATTATATTTGCAAAATCCCAATTCGGAAAGAGACGGAACATTTTTCGTCTTGGAAAGGAATTTTACAAATTAAACAATCAAACCTCATCGCAGTAATGTTTGCATAATGTCCGTAAAGCAAACTTCAATTTCAGTATTTGTAAGTTTGGAGCTGCCATATCGGATATGTTCATATTGAAGAGAATCGATACCGCTAAAGGCGTTTAAGTAGTGAGATTACAGTCCGGAGAGAATTGGATCAGCTTCCAGTGTGATCTTTAATTGTTGAATTTCTCCTATAGCATAAATAAGAGTTCCGTCATTGTTGTGTGCTTAGTTGGTGGAAACTGAACAGATTGTATGATTTAACGATATTTAATTTTTGATTTCTTCTTCTTGAGCACATATAAAAAAGAAACTCGTTAGAGACAACCATTGTGAAAAATTTGTGAAAACTGAATTGCATGATTTAACGATATTTAGTTTTTGATTTCTTTTGCTTGAGCATTAAAATGAAACTCGTTAAAGCAAACCATTGTGATAATTTTGTGGAAACTTAACAGATTGCGTTCATTGCACTATATAATAACCCTCCTATTGTTACTAGTATTACAAAACCTTGCACGATGGAGTTTTGTGTGGAAATATAAAATGACTTGTTTTTTCTCAAATAAATAGATTTGCTATATTATATTCGGTATTGATAGATTCTCAATATATTCGATATAATTCATCAGTTTGACGATGTGGACAAAGTGTTATTGACGACAGACGACTATTATATTGGTTTTAGCTCAATTACAAAAAACAAAACAAAGTAAGAACGGTACTGGATTCTGCTTAGGCGTATACAGTGAGCATTGGACATAAAAAGCCGGCTATTATGGTAAGCATTTATACAAATATTAGGACTGTATTTTTTATTTTTGTGCATTTCTCGTCTGATGTAACTATGATTTCGCTTCGTGCTCATAAGGATTGTCAGGAATTTAATTTGTGTACATGTACGGTTACAAAACAGTTGCCATATATAATCAGTAGTAATTTTGTGCATCTTATTACGGTATTTCTTTATTAGCCTGAAAATTAAATTATCAAAAAATAATTTCCAGTTATTGATATTTTTAGTACAATAACGTAATAATAATCTAAACAGAACTGTATCAACGTGAAAATTTTCACCTATCTGCAAATATTATTAGTGCTACACAAGCGCAATTGTACTACATAAAATAAATATATTTAAGGCAGTGCATTTATCCTAGTATTCCGACTCCCCTTTTTTAAAAACAGCAACTTTTGGCGATAATTATATGGTGTCATCGTCGTTCGGATAATTTTTGGTTGTGGACAGTTCATTTTCTGGGGGAAAAGCTTTGTTCTTTTCAACAAAAGTACTCAATGTATGATATTGACTTTGTGGTATATTGTCATTACATTTTAGGAGGAGTAAATGAATGGATTTTTCTAATATATTTAATAATACGATTTGTATATTAAGTGTTCAGTTTTGTTGAATTTCAAACTGTTACGAAAAAAATATGCCTAATGCATTTGAATTATTCCTTACCGTTTGATAATACTGGTTTGATCAAAGTGACGCCATTATTTACTTTTTTCTTGCTACGATTTTTAAATTATTTTGGGTGGAAATGCAACAAATGCCAGCGCTACTATTTAAAAAAAAATAATTTCAAGATAATAGGGTCAACAAGTAAAATTTAATACACAATCGTACGATATAATAACTTTCCTAAGATTTAAATGTAGTTTTTCGAGGAATCACTTAAGGTGCGTTCTTGTACCATTCTAGACCAAACTATGTATTTTTGCAGGATGTGTCGTAGTAAAGTATTTCTTAAATAATCTGGATTCATTTACATTGTATTCAATAAAAATTTCCGAGAGTGCTGTCAGCAATATTTTCACACAATGTCTATATATATTTCCCTTTATTAAGAGGAAGTCGTTCAAAAAGCTTTATGTGGATTGAACACGCTTTGTATGTGAATCGTGTCTTTCACGTTCTGGAGATTTAAAAGGTGATATTGGACAATGACTGCTTCTAGAATACTTTTGATGGTATATCCGGAATATTACTGTGTCATGAAAACATACTCTACCTGCAATTTCTTTTAATGTTTCATGTGATCATGCTGCGTTCGTATCATTATGAATTTGTAACCCATCATTTGTGCCAATAATTAGGTGGATTTATAAGAAATTTGTACAGAATATTTATTCTGTTATAAATTATAATGTGTTGCATGTCATCTTGCCCCAAAAATGTTTGATATGTGTTCGTATATATAAACTGTATACTAAAGTGCACATATTTTGTATCGATCTATATAAACTGACAAATTTTTAATTTAATTCCGTTTTTACCTGAATTTTTTTCTGTCTTCGTGGTTCCTTATCGTTTTCTTATTGTAACATTGCCGACTGAACGTTTCTTGTTTTTTTCTTCATAAACATGGATTATAATTCTACAAAAATCCTCGTTTCAAATTTTCACCCATCAAACACAAAAGGAAATATTTGAAGATCTAGAATGGACAAGGTGCTGAAATGGCCTAAATTTTTAACAAAGTTGCAGGTTTTACCATAAGAATTTCTTCCATGTTTGTAAGAAAACTGAGATCATATTTAAAGGTAAAACAGCAATTTTAGAAGCAATGATGTCATAATAGATACAATCATGACGTCAGTAAAAAGCCAAATCTATAAAATAAGAAATTTTTTTATTTGTAATGTTTTTCAACCGAAAAGCCTGAGTGCATTCAAAAACCAATTTTATAATTTTCAAGTATATACATATGAATAAATTAAATTTCTTGCTTATTACTTGTCAAAATGTTGTGAAAAATTGCAATATTTGTCAATTTTTTAGCAAATAGTCCAGAGTGGCTATAAAATTCTTAAATTCCTTGCATTTAATTTTAAAAAATCGCCCAGTTTTAATCGATTTCATTCATTAAAAATACTTTTCGAATGTATAATATGGAAAGATTTGCAGTAAATATCAGAGAGACTGCACTACAGCCAGTAGATATGCAGAGGGATTCTTTGGATCTACAGATCTCCCTAAGGCCTTCAACTATGGTTTGATAACACTCCTTGTGATTTTTCAATTTGCCCCAAATAAAATAATACTGCTCCTACCTGAATATTATTAAAAAATGTACATTTAATGTAACAAATCAAATAACACAAAGACAAATTTATAAACACAATTCCTGAGAGGCACATGAAACATATGGGTGTTTAAACTAGTTAAGTGGAATCCCAACTCTCCCCAACGATTTGTCAAAGGAAGGAATCATCGAATCATCGAAAAGAAAAGCCGTAGCAGACGAACTTGAAAAAAATAAAAACAGAAATTCACACATTCGATAACCTGAATTACAATAAAAATACAAAACATAAATAATGCAAAAAGAAGATACCTCTCTTATGAAAGCTCACAGTTACTGAAAGCAAACTCAGGGTGAGATTGATGGAGATAAGACATCAAGCATCTCAACACGATATGTCATTAAACACAGTATGTCTGCGATATAATACTATGTTGTTAAATAATGTGAGGAAAGACAAGCTGGATGCAATGCCCAAATTATTAAAATTTGTGCAAGGAAGCTATTAGTTTATCAATATCGATATCTGTACCAACAAAACACATTTTAATGTTCTGACTACAACGTGGAACCTGTAACCCTTGTGGATAAGTTTATTTAACGAACAATGTGATTCAATGGATAATTTCTAAATTTGTACACATCCGTTGTGGTATTTATTCTGCTTTTGCAGCTGTATTTTATATTAAATCTTATATAAGATAATAAAATCTTGCATGTGATGTTTGTATCTCTGCTGCAAAAGTTTACCAGTAAGATGTACGTTGCGATCATTTAAGTCACAGTGCAAACCCAAATAGTTGTGAAATCTAAACCATACGAAGGGGCAAAGGAACGCAAAAAACGGAAAGTTAACCATAGGAGAAGAAAAAACTTTTTATTTTAAATTTTCATGCATAAACCATTGTGTTCAATTTTAAAACTAAAATCTAACAAGGGAGTACGGTCATTACTGGTTTATGAATTTTTAATTCTTTCTGATAATTTTTTTTGCAAATATTTGAAACTCTGGATTATTTAAGGCTAAAACATTATTCAAATGTGAAAAATATTAATAAACTTGTCCACAAAATCCTGTTTGGAGAGTCTTTTTGAATGTTTTCTATTAACTGTGATTCATAACAATAAAGAAATAAACCTGCAATGAGAGGAGCACAGTTTGTGCCCATAGGTATGCCTACTAACTGCCAATAGACCATGATAACGAGTCGTACATTCATATTATCAAGAAGAAATTCGACCGCTGTTACATGTCAAATGATTTTTCAACAAGTTTATTTAGTTTTAGATTTATCGCTAAAATAGGAATTGTATCTATTGCAGCATATGCTAGTCCAACCAGATTCTTTGAATCACTAATTGAAAAATATGAAAACTTATTTTTATTAAGCTTATGTGCTAAAGTGATATAAGGAGTATAAAAACCATAACTGTCTATTGTAGAAAAGGGAACTTGAACAGACTTTTGTTTATCTTGTGAATTTTAACACTCCAAAAATAGTTGATAAATAAACTTTCATAACATTTAGTACAGAAGTTAACAATCGTAATAGTCTTAATAGAAGTTTGAGTACTAGTTAATAGAAATGAGACATTATCAGAAGTGCATTTACAAGAAGCAGAAATGAACTGAGACTTAATTGGAGTTTTATAAAGTTCAGAAAATTATCATATTGTAAGAACTTTCATATGGTCAGATGCATCCATCCTTTAACTGGGTAGAAACACTCAGATGTTTACTAACAATCTGTTGTTCTTTCAAGTTTGTAGCTTGAAAAGTGTTGGAACTATGAATTTTACTACAGAGCTTCATAGTTTTGGCATTTTACTGATTTCAGGAGAGTAATTGTCTTGTTGGTATTTGACTGTTTCCACAACGAAAACGAAATATCAACATATTAATGCACAGATAAAATTTCATACAGCATTCAACTATTTTTACTTTTTCATCATTTTTATTTCAGCAGTTAAATTCTGCAGATCTTTGGTGATGGATAGGGGTCTGCTTTTCAATATTGCGTCCATTCCCCCAATAAATTCCTGAATACCGACCCCTCCTCATATACTAGTATTTGTAGTGTCCCATTTCTTTCCCCTTTTTTCATTATTTTGATTGAACAGTTCATGTTCATGCTTCGTTTTACTCACATTCCTTGCTCCACTTTAAGGGTTCACTGTTCGTACCTACCAAGCCCCCGTCTCCCTGTCGACAAATTATGTATCTAATTATGTGTATTCTTATTTTTACAACATTTGGAAGACTGGGTGAACTAACAAATGATAGAATACATTTTGCATGACGTCGACTCATTTCCACGCTAAGGTTTCTTTATGTAATTGATTACCTGAGATTTAATTAATCAATAGGTGCAACCTTATAAAGAATCAGATTACATTTTCTTGACAATATTATTCCTTTCATCGAAAGTAAAATAATAAATAACATCTCTTCTTATATTTATGACAAATCGATAAAGGCATAGGACCTCGAAATAACATTTGTGTCAAATTCATCAGAATACAAATAATTATGAACGACTGCATGTGAACAAAAAACGACATTTTTGTATATATATGAACAGTGTGAAGAAATTAGACAAGCAATAGTTCTTTCAAAGATAAATTCAAAATGTTTAACCACTTGCATTAGTTGAATATTCCAGCATCGAAAAGTATTACACTTAGTAGTAGTCCCTACCGTCAGGTTTGGCTTTCCTATTTAGATTTGTTTAGATTAGAGTGCTTCTTTTACTATGTTTGAATCTCGGACTTTCTATATTTTGGTTCTAATGCTACTGATGATTCGTCACTACTTGAAATCTACATATAGCATATATACAAATACAACATTTGTTAACTAGTACTTTAAAACCACTGAGTCGATGCCTCTGCTGGTGGACCTGAGCTCCCCTAGGGTATTCACCAACCCAATTGCCTGACATGAAATTTATAAAACATGGTTTTACCAAAATTTGCTGCATTTGTTCAATTCTAAAGCACTGAAAACACGGAAAGGCTCCAAAAAGTATTTCACTTAATAGTCTCTACCGTTGGATTTGGTTTCCTATTTAAATTTGTTTGGAACTTCTTTTTCAATGTTTGGATCTCAGACATCCAATGTCTGGGTTCTAATGCTACAAATGTGAGGTTACTCCTTGAAATATACATAAAGCATATAAAAATTCACCATTTTTATCCAACATTGTAAACTAGTATTTATCTTAAATAACGCATGTAAACGTCCATAGCTGCTATCATGTATATGTCATATTTTATTTTTAAGAATGAATATGAAATATGAAAAGATATGGGGTAAATGTCAAAGTGACTGCACTCCAACCACAAGAAAAGCAGACGGAATGTACAAATCTAGAGATCTCCACAAGGCCTCCAACAAGAGTGCAATATCACTTCATTTGATAAGCTCTAAATCGCTCAAATTCGATTTAACATTTCCATGACTATTCTGTCGCAATGCCTTCTGTTTTTTGCAAGAAATCTTTTTTCTTCCTCATGTTTCTAAGATGGTCTAACAGCTTGAAAGCTTTGACTGTAATTATTTTCATCCTTTCACTCTGAATCTATCTGGTTACCTGAGAAAAGGGAAAAAATACAAGGTCAATAGTTACCTTTGATATTTGTCATATTTGTCCTTTGTCTACAAAAGAACATATGTAAAACATCTATGACACAAAATTTCTATAGTTTTACCGAGCTTAAAACAAATGCATGACACTTTACTTTCTTCCTGAATATTCGAAGTGAAGGTGGTCGTTATGAAAGGGACTCCGTTATATTGTGAATTTAATGAAAGCAAATTAAATCAAGTCAATTTCATTGCCTTTAAATCAACATGCAATTGTGGCAGTCATAAATTTACAACAAGAAAAAAAAATTAAACAAAACTCAAAATACCAATGACCGTGTGTTGTTTTTGACGGTATGGCATGGTATTACTGATTTTTTCTGTTTTTCTCTGCGAAGACAACGCTAAACCCGTAGGAAACCAGAGGCTCTCCTTGCTTATTTCAAGAAGACTTACAAATTGTGAACTGACTTTATAGAACCTTTTATGTCTAAACCATGGCAAGCACAAGAGACCAGAATAACTTTATATAAGAATTCCGTACTATTCTTTGTTTGTCAATAGATTTGGACACAATGTGTTGTAGCCTATTTTTGAACCTATATACACCAACTATAAGCAGAACATAAACAAAACATTAAGAAGAAACAAAGCTTTGGGAAATCTAGTGATCTTCATAAACAATCCATAAGTCGAAAAATAACGTTTCTAGACGGATTGGTGTAAAATTAAATTAATATGCCCTGCTGAATATAATATGTATCAATGAAAAACGAATTATAGTATTAATACAAACGTCGATTCTTTCAACAGATGGTAGTAATTGTATTACAATGAAATTTATTTGATATTGTCAGACAAAATATACAATAAGGTAAATATTTGTTTTGTTTTGTTTAGTATAATTGTTTACATTGTACAACAAAACACGAACCATGGCAACGACTTATTAATGATTCCTGACTTCTTTTATGTGTTTTTTACCACCGTGAAGCATTCATTATTTACATGTAATCCGAATCATAACTCTAAAACGTTTTTGGCTTGTTGTTATCTTTTGGACTACTTCTTCCATTGGAATTTCTATCAATTTAAACTGTCTCTGTGCTGTATTAAACGTAACAATCATAACATAATCGTGACCAGATTAATTATGCGTTTGATTTTTTTCAAATTTTTATTTAAAATTTATATTCTCTCTTGTCTTCAACTTATAACTTTATGAGAATCATAAGCTATAGATCGGAATAAAGACATATTACTCCACCCCGGCCTACCCTTACCAAAACACAAATTTTTGATTGATTGATTGATTGATTGTTGGTTCACGCCACGTCGGCAATATTTCAGCCATATCGTGGCGGGAACATACATATCAAATTTTTGATAATTCAGTTATCATCATATGGGGCATTTTAGAGCTAAGTGAAAAAAAAAATGATATTCCATTTCAAGTTTTTGAAATGTTTCATCCTGAACATTTAGAAATAGTAGATGTGGCATGATTACTTATTTCTTATCTTTGTATGATATGATGCAATGCGAAAATACATTATAGTGTTTTACAGTTCAGGTTTCGTACAACCGACACGTGGGATAAATTGCATTTCGATTTTGATAGGCAATTATAAGATAACGGCGGAAAGAATAGTACGAAGAGAAATGGCATTATTGTGTACATTATCCAATCTTTGACATTGTTAAATAACCAAGACCGAACATTTCGTATGTTGACATTGCACATCTGCTTACAAAGAAACTTCACAAACAACAATATTTTACTCTATGACTAATGTCATCGTTCTAGAAATTTTATGGTCGATCATATTGGAAAGATCCATCGTCTTCTGGTGCATAATATCAGTGTCCCAGATGACGATGGATCATTTCCACCTGAGGAGCAATGAACTTCAAACGTAAGTTCGCTTTTTTTCGCTAAGAGGTTGAATCCGTTATATTTAATTTACTGCATTCTAATCTCGATCTTGATGCAAAAGTTCAATAGCTCAAAATTAACAATCACAAGAGAGTATCTCTCCAGTATAGCTTATGGATAGTCTTTCATTTAAAAATGATAAAATTCAGATGGTTAAGGTACGTATTGTCCAAAAATAAATTCGTTTGTCTAGTTTTCTGTGTAGTGTTTCGAACTTGTATTGTTTGTGGTTTGCCCGTTGGTTTTGGTTGACCTTTTAGTTGTCTCTTGCTTTCGTTATAGTAGCAATAATAATTACGTTTTTATATCATTTATAGAATCAGAACAAACATATAGACATGTTTTATGAATTCTAGAGAAACTTGATGTTCATGAATAATATGAAAATATTTCCAAAATGGCGGAATTTTATATTGCAAATCTAATCAATCGATGAAAATATGTATTATGACATTGAATTATCAAATAAGATTTTCCAATTTCATGCTGTTCCATTTATATTCCAGCAGGCAATAATAATTGGATCAATTGAAAATTCATCTCCTGTGAACGAATCATGAAGATCTTTTTATTTACATGAAGTATGTCCATGTTATTGATATACCGAAGAATTTAAAAAAGACGTTTTGTGTGGTTATTTTGTTTTTATATTTTTACTTTTCTTTAGGCTTACCTTTTTGATATCTAATTGAAAAAGTAAAAAGGTTTTGATAACGGTTTTGCAGAATAAGTAAGTCAAAGAAAGGGGACATTGATGGCCGAGTAGTCCAGGTGTTTTAAACTTGCGTATCCTTTCACCTATGCAGCCTCAGTAGGCACATGTCTTAGACGGTGACGGTGCACTTGAATGAAACGCATTTAATAATGATTTAAAGTTACATACCCAAGGTCAGTGGTACTCTCAGATCACTACGACAACTTCATTCATCAGTACAGCTGCCGCGAACTGACTGAAATCGAACATATTGGTTGACAGTAATACTGCATTTTAATTTAACCTTGTTTTTAGCATAATATGAATATTTTTCTAACAATTATGTAAAAACCCGAGAAATTGAAATGTATCATCGCCAAACAAAAAAGTGCCAGGATGTTTGGAATTATATATTGTTAAATCTGACGTTAACCTATTAGAGGCATGCAATATTTGTGGTAAAACTCTATACTTGGTGTTTAAAGCAACGAATTTGAAAGCTAACATGAATTCTTCTAAGCGTTCAAGTGATTGAAGCAAAAAGGAATGATACGTTGAGGCATTTGATTGTAATGCAAAATATGTGCAGTAAATACCGGTATTTGAAGTAGAATTTTTACTTCAAAGCATATAATAAACTTTTTGCAAATATTTTATTTCAGTACGAAAGTATTAAATTTATGTTTATGACAGCTTCGTCGAAATATTCAATATTTCTTAAATTTAACAAATCTGGCGTAAAATTAGATTATTCTAGGTTGTAGAAGTTGTATTGATGGAAATATGAATGATGATATTGAATCATAAAATTAGATATTCCACTTCCATGCGGTTTCGTTCTTATTCCAGCAGACATTGATAATCGAATCAATTGAAAAATTATTTTACTGTGAACGACCTGCAAGCTGTGAAGCTCTTGAGTTTGTTCCAAATGTTAACGGATATGAACTCTTTGTGATACGTTTTCTTGGTCTGTATGTACATGTTGAGATAAATAAAGTAAAACTTCGTTTAAAAAGTAACAGTAAAAATATTTTTAATATCTTTTATTTGGACATTCAGGTAGTCCTCAAACACAACGCGGAATTAAACTAATGTACATATGGTTTCGGTAGTGTAAGCAGTTGGAACCTCCAAAGTCCTTTGAATTTCTGAATGGTGATGGTTTTGCCTTATGCTTTTCTAATTTCGGATACAGGATTATGGTGTGAAGGGCAGTAGATCTTTCCCTTTTAAAGATTTAATGTAATGAAGTTCATTGCAAACTTTAAATTTTCTAATGTGGAATAGATATGGTGAATTTGGATATGCTATGTGGCAGTGGATATTTCTTACGCTGGAATTAATGATAAAAAAAAACTACAGTATACTATGATACAAAATTTCCAATATATCCCATTATTTACTCTCACAACTGAAATTGCTGAGGTTGTTTATCTTTCAACAGAAAAGAAGAATAGAAGTTTGTAAAGCTGTAGATGGCTCATCAAGTCTACCGTGAAAAATATAGTCTACATCTTGTATAAAACACATTTCAGTCGTCTTTTTAAAAACCTTTTTTCAAATAAATATAAAATGTCCATAGTAAACAAATCATATCGAGAAATTTATCTTGGTATCCAATATAAGGGTTTAATGTTGAATTGTGTTTGTGTTTGACGTGACGCTGACATTTGTCTTTGAAATTCTATACTTTATCCACCAAGTCACAATGTCTGTCGTGATTTGTTGTGATTCAATGATGTCTGTTTCAAGACTAATGCAACATGATTGTTTAGAATCAAATATGTATATTGGCTATTACCACAAGGTATATAGGGAATAATGGCTACCTTCCGTACACTACTGTTAAACGTTGTTATCTAAAACAAGATCGCTATGACAAATTGCTTGAAATCTTGGAACTGATCAGAGGTCCCATTAAGGGAATTCTTTTCGTCATCGTCGGGTAAATATTGCATAGTAAATGTATTAAATCTATGAAATTAATTTTGCCTAAGACATCTTTATGTTTTATGAAAAGAAAAGAAAAACATATCTTGACATCAGATGCGTCATGGTTGGATAAAACTGTAAAAGTTCCGTTGCACATGAAACAGGAATGTCAGTGATGGAATCAAAGTTAAATTGATCCATAGACTTTGAAAAGTATCATCGTCGGGTAAATATTGCATTGTAAATGTATTAAATCTATTATATATATTTTGTTTAAGACATCTTTTTGTTTTATGATAAGAAAATAATAAAAAAAAACTCTTGAGGGTGCGTAATGCTGTAACAGTCCCGTTGTACATGAAACAGAAAAGTGCATTGATGGATTCAAAGACAAATTGATCCATAGATTTAGGAAAAATATATATAAAAACGTTGACAAAGATCAACAAGATCAATGGAAAGGCAAATTGCTTAAATTTCATATTGAGATATATCAATAAAAGACTGCCTTGAAACGTTATTACAAACTGAATATGGATTATAATTGGTTTTACTTTAATAACATCTCGTAACAGCAGTAAATTTTGACACTGCGGATAAAACAATAATTATCAACAGTTTTCATTCTTCTTTAAAAACTTGTAATAACAAGACACAGCCGCGGTATCTTGAAATTAAAAAAGGTCACACCGGTTAAAAATAACGAATTCCTAATTAAAGGGTTTTAATTTGAAGTACATTGATAGCATCTCTAAATTTGTAGTTCACAAAACAGCAGGCGACCATTTACTTAAATTTTGTTATTTATTTTACAATAATAGACTCGAAACAATAAGACAAGAAATATTGGAATATTTGTAGGTGTTAATCTTGATGACCCAGCATTAAATTAAGATATGGGGTAAATGTTACAGAGACTGCTCTCCAACCACGAGTAAAAACAGCGGAATTTACAATGTATGTTTCAATCGTTGTCTTTGTTTCTGTCAGTGTATGTTAGAAAAAAATCATAGAAGACTAAAAAATCAGTTAATTCCATAAATTATCAGTGTTCAATTGATTCAGATTTTCAGAACAATTTTATTTTTTCGCTTCTAAATGATTGATTTCTTGATTGCTTCATGTCCAGTGGCAAAAATATCATGCATATTTCGGACAAGAACAAGTCGAGAAATAAATCTTAAATCGGGTGGCCACAGGATGCCAAATTTGGAGTGTTTGGATAGGGGCAGGAAATTTAGCCTTTGCAACTGGCGACCAACGGAACAAATTTTACCAGCTGTTGCAAAGAGATCTTTAACGTTCTGAGAGCGTGGCTTACTTCCATCACGGGGCCAAGGGGTATTTTTCTCATCCGAGACGGTTTGAGAATTATACATCCCGCCCAACCAAGGATGTCCGTTTAGGAGGGGTTATTCCCCATGCGGATAAATCGAAAAGTCTATTACTTAACCCCGGCAACTATCGGTGACGTCGAGTATTTAATCATCCAGCTCAACCAACACAGACACACTCTATTAAAAAAGGTTTTACTTGCAGGCGGATTTAGCATTTAGGATTTTTTGGATGTCATTGTAACATGAAGACAAACCTATAGCCACAATTCTGACTTTGCACAGGCACATGAAATATGGGGTATGACTGTATTGCACCGACTCAGCCATTGTAAAACATTTTTTTATTTCCAAACAGTAATGCAATTAGTAATGCTTTACATAAAATACAATTTTTTTTATATCTTTTGCAAGCTAGAAGGCACAAAATGCATTCTGTTTATGAGTAATAAATATTCGTAATTGCCTGTCACATTCGTATTTTGTCCAATGTTATGCTTTATGCACTTTACCTTTGGGAACCATTTTCTGTTTTTGCTACCCATAATGCAACAACATGAAAACGTTTTACACAGAAATAACAACAATACCCTTTAGAGTCGTAAAACTGTATAATGTTTCCAGATTGTTTGTAGTGTTAAAGGTAATTTGATAGAGTGTTTCTCTTCGTTAACACATTGTTTTAGTTCTTTTAAGTTCGGGAATTTTATGGTCCCATCAAAAGTGCACGCTTTAAAAAAATACAATAATATGACTTCAAAAGTAAACAAGATCAAACAATTTATATTTTGAGGTCTCTTGTGGTTGTGCGTCACCATAGTCCACCGGTGCAATTTACAACATCAAAGCATTATTAAAATTCATTGCAACATAAATTTGTTCTTATTTTACTCAATATTCGTCGAACAATGACTTGATATATTTCACCATACTTTTCATAAAGGTTAATATTTAAATTTCATAAATCTATTTTAAATTCGAAATAGAGAGAAAAAAATATGACAAAATAAAATTATTTGAATGCCTAAAGCAGCCTTTGAAAATGATATTTATTCTGTTTGATATAAGTTACGGGCAATAAAGTCAGTAACATTAAAATATATTTAGATTCATTAAAGGAAAGAATTTGAATATGAAGCTGCAAAATTAATATGTACAAATTTGAAGATGAATTTTGTTGTATCGTCTAAAAATTAACTTAATAACCCAAATTCGTATTTAGTCTCACTACAGTTTTCCTCGTTACAATGATAAACGAACTTTTAACACTCTCGTTGAGTTGCGATTTACCAAGTTTTGGAGAAAATGAGGTACATGTAATTACAAGTAAAAAGTCCTTGTTTTGTAATGGATGTTCTTCGGGTTTCTCTCATTTCTAATCTTTTTCGATTATTTTCCATACATGTATGCTTATTATAAACTTGATAAATGTATTAGATTTTTTTGTTTTAGATTACCTTGGTATCCACCAATATATGTCCGGATGCAAATCATTATTTATTAGTAATATGATATTAAGAGCGTCCTTCCCGTACATATAACTAAATAATCATTACTATAATCGGCATCTTGTATCACATATACTTCTGCCATTAGAGATTTCTTTCGTGACAAATCTTGCTTCAAGTACATTTGTCTTTGATGTTTTAAAATACCAGAGTTAATCTTAGGTAAAGATATGTTACACGAAAATGTAAAATTAATTACTCATCGAATATATAAGCGATAGATTCCTGTCCATTAATTATGATCAAAATCACTTTGTTCTACAACCCGTGGGATAGTACTAAGCACATGCCTTCCCTTAATGACAGTTGTGCTCTTTTTTGAAGAGGGTTTTACGCATCTAGGGGATAACAATATAATGTTTGCAATAAAAAAACAATGTTTGTAATATGGACTAAAGTTGAATGTCCTATCAAAAGTAATAAAACGTCCGATTGTGCATGTTGATTTAGTACAAGATGATTAAGAGTATTGTTTTCTCGTACTTTGAATTGACACCGATTTTGACATTAAGGATTCCACGACGGGTGTTGAGCGCAAACCAGAGGACGCTTACCCTTCTAGAGCACCTGATCCCACTCCTGTTTTGTAAAGGAGTTCGTGGATTCCAAGCCTTTGTTCTGTTTTGTTTTCGTTTTATCTTTTAGTTTGCTTGAAATTTGTCTTGTCTCTTTGGACTATGCACTTCTGATCTCTCACATAGGTATATATAAAAATTCTACACTGGACTTTGAATGTTCCATCTCTCGTTAACTAGGATTTTGGGAGCACTAGTGCTGTACTTTTCGTGGGTAAAGTTTTTTTTTAAACTTTTGTAATAATTGTCTGCTACGTTTAATATAGGTGTACAAATTAAATATACCAAGGAGATCTAAACGGGAATATACACCAAATGCCAAAGATATTAAAGCTCTCTAGAATGTCTCAATAAGGTCGTCAGTAGGGACGGAATAGCGATCCTTTCGGTTTGCTTGTACTTTAATGTTTATAAGCACAAAACAATTAACCTAGTTTTGAGTCTTCCCCGGCTTTCTATTTTCCTAGAAAGATAAACATTGAAGTTTCGTTAATTTCTGTTGATTGGTTGAGAAGAAGTAGAGGCTTCCCCTCTCTTTACAGCATTGAATTTATGGGAATATAAAATAGGAGGTGCATTACTACATCTATTGATGAAAAATAACTGAAAATTTTTTTAATTTCTATTTAATGAGTGGTTGAGGAGGAGTAGTAGATTAGGATTGATACTCGCTTTTTCACTGCATTTTAAAAGTCAAAAGTGCCGCCAAAAATACTGATATACTGATTTTCTGGAAAAATTAAATAGGAGGTGCAAAACTATCTCTATTGATAAAGATTCTGTTAAAATTTGGTTTATTTTTGTTGAATGATTAAGAAGGAGTGGCGGATTAGAAGTTGTTGCCCAGTCCCTTACTGCAAGTCAGTTTGCACAAAGAATTTACTGCACTGAATTCATGGGAACAAAAAATAGGAGGTGCATTACTACATTTACTGATTAGGAATCTGTGAAAGTCTTTTGAATTTCTATTGAGTGGTTAAGGAGGAGAAGCAGATTGGAAATGGTAACCACTTCTTTTACTGTTTTTTATAAGTCAAAATGGCAGCAAAATTCAAATATTGAATTTTCAGAAAATTAAGATAGGAGGTGCAACACTACACCTCGTAATAAAGAATGTGTAAAAGTTTAGTTAAAATCGGTTCAGTGGTTTAAGAGTAGTAAGTGGTCAGAAAGTATGACGACGACGACGACGCCGATGACGCGGACGTAAGACGACAGAGTGATCCCTATATGTAGCCCTGCTAGAAGCAGGCGACATAATAAGTATATATACCAGATGTTTAATCTTTTCATATCCCTGAAGAGTTGTGAGCAAAAATTTCACCACATATGATCAAATATGTTCCATTCCGCTAACTGAATAACGCACGCATCGCAGATGTTTATATTTTGAATTGGTAAAAATGTATATTGTTCTGTAAACCAATTTGCAGATAACATTTAGTTTTTATCAGTTCCTTATAATCATTGCCAGCGTGACAATCGATGTATTGTACAAAATGTGAGGTAAATGTCAGATTGACTGCACTCCAACCACGATAAAAACAGATCTCCACATGGCCTTCAACAAGGGTGTAAAAAGTTCACTACCGAATTTTTATTACTAATACAGATGAGACAAATCTTACTACAAAAAACAACTATTTACTTGTCACATATCTATAAACAGTCGTTTAGATAACGGAAGGGATATCAATAACACTAACGACATTCTTGAATAGACACAATTTTCCATTATAGACTACTAGTTGTTTACAGGTAGATCATCAATGAAACGTTCCACAAACATATTTTTTATTAATTAGGCAAAATTTGAAATTTGTTGCATTTGCTAAAATTCTAAAACAGTGAAAATACGGAAAGTAGTTGTCCCTGCCGTCGGATTTTGCTTCCCAATTCGATTTGTTTGGATTTGAGTGCTTCTTTTGCTATATTAGAATGTTTCGGTTCTAATGCTACCAATGAGAGGTTACTCCTTGAAATATCATACCTAAAGTTTCCATATTTATTTAACATTGGAAATTTTGTTTTATGTCAATGTTTGAACACCTTGGCATCACCGATAAAACAAAGACGGAACAACGGAAAAGGTTACTAATTATGATGAAATAACTTTGTTTTTAAATGTGAATTGTCTATTGGAATAAGAACAATGTTTTTTTGGAATCGAAAGCATTTCATTGCCTGTAAGAAATAAACTTTATCGGCAAAACTCTCAAATAAATAGATAATAAGATAAAATAAGATAAGATAATTTTATTTACTTAATCAAAGTGTCCGTAACGGGCATATTAAACATGACATATACTGCATACATTCATTTATACATGGTAAAAACATTCACATTGATTTGACACAATAAAAAAGACAACGATTGGAGATTCAGTCAGCTATGAAAGAAAAAATATTCGAAAATTTTATTTGTAGTAAACATCAAACAATCAATTACTGCTAGCATGTGTGACATTTTCCAATTCCTTCCTTCATTTATATAGGGATTCTATTTAAATCTGGAGATGAATTGCAAATTTTGTTTGACATAATCCATATTAATAAATTAATATCATTTAAGCTTTTTAAATTTGGAAACTCTTTAAATGTATTTTCAAATATTGTTTCCTGGTATTAATATATAAGGACATTTAAATAGGAAGTGTGTTTCATCCTCGACCTAAGATGTGGCCAAAACTAGCAAATTCTTTTAGAGCGAGGTAGAAGAACTGACTTCACATAACTGTCAATAATTCTTTCATAACGTCCTCTTACAATGCGAAGATAATGATTATTTAATAATTTGGAAATTATGCTTGGTTTTTCGTGATTTTTCAGGTTAAAATAGTTTTCATATTCAAATATTGATTGAATTTAAAATATACATCTAGCTTGCTATGCTCACTATGCAGGGTGGAAGATTTAAAATAGTCCCAATATTAAAAAAAAGTCTTGTTTTAGATGTTTTAGCAGTATTTTTATTTGGAATTTCAGGAATTTTCTGGTAAAACATTTCCACTAAGATATTCATTGTAAGCACTGTGCAGAAAATTCGATGGTAAAGATTAATCGAAAAATATAGATCTATGCAATTTTATAAAATAACAGAAAATGAACTGTTCTAAAATACGTCAGTAAGCTGATGGTGTTAACAGTTCAAGTACAGAAAAGATGAAATATCAAGTTGGCTTTTAGGTATCAAATTTAATATCTCCGTATTATACTTAAACCAAAACTTGATATTTCGAGCATGGAATGGAGATATAATATTGTATTTTGTGTGTATCTCACTGGTGTCGTAAGTTACACATAGTAATACGCCGTAACATAGGGTATCTTTTAAATGTAGCATAGATTAATATGTATAATATCTACTTTCACGTTAAAAAGATTTTATAAGGCGAAACATCGAATGTTTATAGACCCCATTTGCAATAGGCAATTTAAATTGAGCGCTATCGATTCCTATTTGTTCACACTTAAGCTTAACCAATCACGATCGATTTAAAATACAAGATACCAATGTTGAATAAATATGGTGGATTTTTATATGCTAAATGTACATTGTAAAAAAATGAAAAATCTTTAACAGTTATGGAGAACGCTTCGAATAGAAATATGGTATCTAGGACTAGGTAAAATTGCCAAAAAATACTTAATTGGTTTTTGTCGTTCAAGTTTTGCCTTATATATTTAAACATAAACAGTAATTTATTGTCGTAAAGGAACTTAAAAGCATAAAAAGAATTCGACTATTTTGAAAAAATATTGTTTCGATGTTTTGTCACAATCTCCGAAACAGAGTCTCCTAGCTTTCAGTTAAACCTCTAGTAGTCGACTCTGCCATTGGTGATTACGCCATTTTGTGAGCTTCCTCTCATGGCGGTCATACCTGCTTGTGACGCAATAATTTCTTGACGTCAAAACTATTTTGACGTCACAATCCAGGCAATCAATGTCGGAACATCAATGGCAGAGATGTATATGTCTGACGAAGGAAGTACTATACTCTCTGTTTCGGAGATTGGTCCGGAATATATCTGCGATTACATGTATATACCCCGTTAGGCAACAATCAGTTATAAAAAAGTTACTGATGATTATCCAAAATGGAATGGAAATTCACAGATCTTATACATTATTCTATTAATCTTTAGCCAGTACCATTAGTAACTCCTGTACCAGGCGGATTATTTCCTGGCAAAATGATTTACATCAGCGGCGTTCCTAGTACTACAGCTACCAGGTAATATTAGTGTTCCTAGAACAGTTACCAGATATTACATTAGCGTTTCTAGTACAGTTACATGTACCATGTATTTTGAGTAACACCAGCCACCAGGTAATAGTGTTTCTAGTCAACTACCTGGTAATATTAGTGTTCCGAGCCTAATCATATATAGCTACGAGGTGATTTAAGTGTCTTCACCCTACAGCTAACGGAGATATAAGTGCTCCTAGTTCTACACCTACAGCAATATTAGTGTTCTTAGTACAGCTGGATAATCATTAAGGTCGTCAATATATTGAAATTTATTTGTTCGAAAACCGAACCCAAATTTCAGGAAGAAAATCCTGCATTATGCAGGTACAGTTGTGCTGAATGCTCTACCCACATCTTTAAACAACCGAAAAATAGATTTGTTCAAATCTATATATGTCAAAACAAGAAAACGATTGATTGAAGGTATGCTAATAAGCAAATAATATGTATATTAATTATTTATCCATGATTTTTTGCATTTTATATGTATTTGGTATGTGTGTGTATGAGGGCATAATGCAGTTTTTAGCTCACCTGGCCTAAAAGGCCATGTGAGCTTTTCACATCACTTGGCGTCCGTCGTCCGTTCACAATTAAAAAAAAATCTTCTCCTCTGAAACCGCTCAGCCAATTTTGACCAAACTTTGGTGGAATGGTCCTTGGGTGGTCCTCTT
>JARWCS010000045.1:574176-587430 GCA_034783895.1 Geukensia demissa | reverse complement strand
TCTATTTTTCACTATTTCTCCAATATTTTTATTCCTTTTATATGCGATTATTGGATTTGTTTTGAAGATTCGTTGGCGCATCTTATGTTTTTGTTTAACTCTAACCAGTGTTTTAGAAGTATTTTTTTCAAATGTTTTAAACCAGGGTTATACTTTGTTACAAATACAAGTGAATTATTTTTCTTTCTATGTTTGTCTTTTAATATATCGCTTCTTTGGATTTTTCGTATTTCATTAAATGTTTCATCAATTTCCACATTCCTATATCCTCTTTTTGATAGCCGCTGTTTAAATAAATTCAATAATTCGTTTAATTCCTGTGCGTTGCTTGTGTTTCTCATATGACGAATTGTTTCGCATTTTATAAACGCTTTGAATGTACTGTTAGGATGACAGCTGCTTCTTTCTAGGTATTGAAATGTTCAGTTTTCTTCAAAAATGTTTTTATGTCTAGTATATGATTTAGATCGAATCTATCCCCTTTATAAATCAGAGTATCCAGGAAGGCGATACCATCTGTTGAAATTTCGTACGTAAATTTTAGGTGTTTATGATTTCTACTTGTAATGTCGAATAGCTCGTGAATTTCGAGTTTGCTCCCTTTGTACAGTAAAATTAAATCGTCACGATACCTCTTATATAATATGATATTTGTTTTTTGTTTGAAGTTTTTAAGTGTATTATCAAGTATTTGGTGCATTCTTATATCTGCCAACTCAGCTGAACTACCTCCTCCCATTGGTACTCCAGTTACTTTTTTGTATGTTTTATCGTCGAATGTGAATTCGATGTGTTCAAGTATTATTGTCAATAGTTCGATCAATTTTTTCGTAGGAGGTATAGGTATTTTGTACTGTTCGTGTTTGATTTCTATCAACGCTTTTCTTGTTGCTTGTAGTATTTCGTCTTTTTCAAACATTGTGTACATGTTTGAAGCATCTGCAGTTACTAAATGTGTATCACATGGAATTATAGTATTTTCAATAATTCTGATGAAATGTTTTGTGTCTCTCAAGTATGTATTTTGGTTTTGTACTATAGGTACTAAAAAGTGATCTATATACTTTGATAAATTATGAAGTGGTGTATTGCATAATGATACTATTGGGCGACCAGGTATTACATAATTTTCTCTCAATTCGTTGTTTGTTTCCATTTCTTTTAATGTTTCTTCTGGTATTTTATGTATTTTAGGTAGTAGGAAGAAACGTCCTAGTTTCGTCACATTCAGATTTTTTGTAAGAAACCCATATGTATTGTTATCAATCTGCTTGTTTTTGTACAAGTCATATAAAATATTTGAAACAAGATTTGTTATTTCTGTCATCATAGATTCCTCAATCTCCTTATAAAATGTTTTGTTTTGTAATTGACGGAGACCTTCTTTTACATAATTTGTTTTGCTAAGTACGCACAATGTAGAAGATTTATCAGCCTTTTCAATTATTATATCGGAGTTTGACATTAGTTCCTTTAAGGCGTTACGTTCCGGCATTGACAGATTTGGGTGCGTTTTTGTCAACTCTAATTTACTAATTTCATATTTTGTGGAAAATAAATAATTTTCCAGTGCTTCACATGATTGTTTAGGTACATAATTGCTTATTTGATAAAATGGGTGAATGTCATACGTTTCGTTTTTTTCAAATAAAAATTGGCATCTCATTCTTCCGCCGTATTCTTCAAAATTTTTAATTAATTCTCTTTTCCATTGTTTATTTTGGAAAGACGGTATGAATTTTATTCCTTTGGAAAGTACCAATATTTCATTATCGCTGAGTTTGTGGTTTGAGAAATTACGAACGATTTTTTTTGCATTTTCTAATTGCAATTTTTTCTTTTTAAATCTATTTCGTTGTTCTAAGTGTTTATGTAACTTTTCTTTACGTTTTCGTTTTTAGAAGATTTTATTTTAGCATTTATTCTACGAGCCATTTTGCTTGTAAATCGTACGATTATAATTTGTAAGATTATCTGTAGTATATTGGGAGGGGCATATTCTCTAGCCATGATTTGATTGGTTACCTAGAATTGGGGTTTTCCGGTCTGTGGGTGTTCGTATTGAACATTATCCGAAACATTTTTTATGATTGATTAATTAAAATACTAGTAAAATTGATATTTAATTAATATATATGAACTTACTTTACATAGTGAATATTGTAAGATATTCCTTTATACATATTATGAAATTCCCCTTGATGTTTATAGTTTGTGTCTATAACTAACAAACGTTTTTTGTATCACAAGTCACTATAAATTCCTATGATGAAACATTATCATATACTGATGATTATAGTTTGTGTACGTTATTTTCAATTTTAAGTAACAAACATTTTATTTTGAGTCACTATGTATGTCTTCAAATGTACGTGTATATTCCATGGTCAAATTAATTTCTTTTATATGGGTGATTTCTTTTGGTTGTTCCTCTTTTTATTCTTTCGGACCTGTTTTTCTGGTATTCTTCAAATTCTACGTTCCATTTCTGGTTTATTTCATTAATTTTAGTTATGTATTCTGATTGTTTCTTTCTTTGTTCTTCAGTTGTTGAACCGATTTCTTGTCCTTTTTTTATCACCGTTTCTGCGTCTTTAGTAATTTTCTCATTGAGTTTGTCACATGTTGTTATAAGTTTTTTGGTCGCAAAGTGCGATGCTTCAACTTTTATGGATTTTAGTTCCTGTTTGAAGAAGTCCATGGCTTCCTGAGATCCAGAGTAAGGGTTGAATTCTATGAAGACGTTTAGGAATTTTGGGATTAAGTTATCCTTAAGGTTTTCTTCCAGCGTATATCCTAGAGTAGCTAAGTGGTGTCGGTTTTTAACAGGTTGTCAATTTCGGACACTTGCATGTCGTAAGTATTTTCTCCGGATAATTTAGGAATTTTATAATCCTTTCTTAGGTTTTTAAAGACAGAGATATGTTACTAAAGTCTCTTTGGCTACAGTCTATGTCTTCATTTGCAGGCGTTTTATCAACACTTTCGTTACACTTTAATAAGTTCCTTTTCTGAGTTTTCAGTATGTTCTGCTTTGTCAGATACTGGTTTATTTAAGTCCAATTCCCAGTCCATTTCGTCCTCTGCTTTTTTGTTTTGGGTAGGTGTTAAGGACAAACTTCGCCTATGCATCGTTTTGTTCGCTTGTCGTTATTTTTTCAAAGTGTTTAGAGGGATGGACATTACGTTGAGGGTTTTTCCATTTATTATTCGTTAAATTGTTTTGACATATATTTCCTGTTTTTATCATCTATGTGGTGCCATGACTTGATTTATGCGGGAATCGTTCAACACTGGGTTGATGAGGTCAATGTGCAGATACATGGTGGTAGGTCCAAACCTTGTGTTACAAACCCCTGGCATTTTATGACGATTATATACGTGTGAAATTATTTTTTCAATATTTTAAGCTTGTGGCGTGATGTAAGATTTTAAGCAATTAATGTTTTCGAAACATGAGGATCAGGTCGTAGACCTAATACAAGGGCTAGAAGAGGTGTAGCGAGGCTACTGCTTAACATTTCAATTATATCATCAATTCCACCCATTTCTTTACATTATAAGGATTTCGAATTTTCATAATTCATAGTTAAGAATTTTTATGTATTTTATTTTACATATGGTTTATTTGTTTTTGGTGTTTCGACCCTCTAATTTACAAAGCGGGGGTCTCATCAGTGGTAACCGCTCTAAGTAATTATGGGTTTGGACCATACACCATTATATCATTATAATGTAAAGAAAATGGTCGAGAGAGATGGGTGTGGAATTGATGATATAATTGAAATGAAAAACGGCAAGTGAATAGAAAGCTTTCCTCAAATATTTTGAGCTCAAAATTATCATAGAAATTGAAACATAAGTGCAGACGTAATGGTGTACGGTCCAAACCCATAATTACTTAGAGCGGATACAACTGATGAGATCCCCGCTTTGTAAATTAGAGGGTCGAAACACCAAAAACAAATAAACCGTATGTAAAAGAAAATGTTCGAGAGACATGGGTGTGGAATTGATGATATAATTGAAATGGTCGCAAATATAAAGATTCGGATTGCATCTAGTATATGTATCATTTCTTTTGTTTCACACAAATTTTTGTTGTCGATACAAATCATATTCTGCAGAAAAATTAAGTGTCAAATTTAGTTATATATGAAATATGAATTAAACAGGCTTATAAAGACTCGGATTGCATTTAGTATAAGTCCTTTCTTTTGTTTCAAACAAATCTTTGTTGTCGATACAAATCATATTTCTGCAGTAGAATTAAGTGATATATTTATTTAGTAATATATTAATAAAACAGGATGTGATGGTCGCAATATGAAGACTCGGATTACATTAAGTATAAGTGTCCTTTCAAATGTTCAAACGTACGTAGCCCACACAGGTACTCGGGGACATAATTCCCCTGTTTAGTACCCCAATGAAAGGTTCCTCCCTTATGAGTGAAAATAAAAAAGAAATAAAAAAATACATGTATTTGTTGGTCGAGAGATTCCTTATATAATGTATCTCTTGACCCCGCAAATATTTCAAATGGTGATTCTTTGTCATTTTGCACATATTTTGATGCAAAATAATTTTTAAAAAAAAGAAATAAAAAAAAAAAAATTCACCCATAGGGGGTACCTTCCATAGGGGTACAATACATGGGAATCCTGTCCCCAAGTACCTATGGTAACCCATTCTGGCGAAAGATTGTCAACGAAAACTTGTATAACATTTTATTACAAAAAGATCGTTACATAGTTATTCTGAATTGTAAAACTATTATTATTATATTGTTTTATATTTTCAGTAATTTTGGTGAAGAGAGCTTTAATTGTGAAATGCTACCAGACGAAACATTATTTTGTGAAAATGAATCCCTTGAACAATCAACAACAAGGACACCAACATATTCATTGTTTTGTATGCCATAAATGAAAAATTTTAATTTCAACGTGAGTGAACGGCGGAAATGTACTAATTATCTCATTTAAAAGCATCTTTGTAGAAAAAACGAAGTCATGCTGGTGCAGCAATATTCCTTTCCGGATTACATTTAACGTTGCATTAAACACAGGATAAACTACAAAATCGTCAATGATTGCAGTATAAATACTTCATTGTTATTTTTCTAAGCGTATGTGCGAAGCCACTCGGGTATTATTGATCTATAAAAATTGAATGAATCATAACAGCCAGTGATCATCGTAGGAGACAAGCAACCTGTCAACTGATTGGATAACACAATCATCCAATGACCTTTTTAGAAACAAATGTAAATATTATTGCTAGACGTCAACGTTATTTACAAATGATTATTTGAAATGAAAATGATAATACTAGGCTTTATTAAGTAGAGAAATTGTGGTTCAATACAAAACAGAGTGACACCTTCAACTATGCAACACGGCTATAAAATAACACACCATTAGTAAGATCTTGGATTAATATGTTACGGAGTTTACAAAAGGAAAAAGCAACATTTTCTATGCAAGGCGTAGTGGACGTATACTTCAATAATAAAATTCATCAACAATTGCTTTAAACTGTCGTGACAATTATAGAGCAATATTTCAGTGTTCTAAAAATCAACATGCTAAATAATTCGATGCATATCGAAGATATGACTACAGTGATGTCGGCGCTAAGCAATATTACGCTCGGGGACAACACGACACAGAAGACATCAGTCTCCATTCAAATCAGAAGTGTGGAACATTTAGTTGCTACATCCATAATTCTTGGAATAATGATACTTGCCACTATTATAGGAAACGTTTTTGTGATAGCCGCTATTATTTTGGAGAAAAATTTACATAATGTGGCAAACTATTTGATTCTTTCTCTTGCGGTGGCTGATTTAATGGTAGCAACTTTAGTGATGCCACTTAGCGTGGTTTATGAAGTAAGTAAAAAATGGTTTCTTGGAGCTGAGGTCTGTGATATGTGGATATCCTTCGATGTTCTTTGCTGTACAGCTTCAATATTACATCTTGTGGCTATTTCAGTCGATCGTTACTGGGCTGTTACTAATATAGACTATATTCGAAATCGAAGCGCGAAGCGGATTTTGCTGATGATAGCAACGGCTTGGACGGTTGGAATGTTTATTTCGATTCCACCATTATTTGGTTGGAAGGATAAGGGAAATTCTCCGGAAAAGCATGGGATGTGTCAAATCAGTCAGGTAGACAGTTATACAGTTTTTTCTACAATTGGTGCCTTTTATTTACCGACAGTTGTAATGCTGATTATTTATGCTAAAATTTACCAAGTAGCACGATCTAGAATTCGACGGAAGCATTTTAACAAAAAACAGTATGCGACAAATAAAAATGTGGATGATATTGCAAAAAGCAGCCTGTTAAAGGCACCACCATCTCCGATTAATGGACATACGACGGAATTAACGATGGTAGAGACATCTTGTAACGGAATGATGAACGGAGACTCTGACAAGAACGATAACTCCAAAGTTGCATTAAGTGTTCATGACGACGTGTTGGCAACACCAAAAGGAGATTCTATTGCTACAAAAGCAAAACGTGCGAAGGAAAAACTTGAAATGAAACGAGAACGGAAAGCTGCTCGAACTCTTGGAATTATCACAGGTGCATATATTGTGTGTTGGTTGCCATTTTTCATTGTAGCGTTAGGACCTTTGGCAAAATTTAGATTTCCACGTATTGCGGAGGCAATAGTTTTGTGGTTAGGATATTTTAACAGTTTGTTAAATCCTATAATATATACAATTTTCAGCCCGGAATTTCGGAACGCATTTCAGAAGATACTATTTGGTAAATATTCAAAGTCACGCATATAGAACGTTCTCAATTTAATGCATAATACAAGAACACTAAAATTTATTTTTGAATTGATTGATTGATTTATTTATTAGTATTTAATGCAGTCGGCACTTTCTCAGCCATATCGTGGCGAGAACACACATTTTTTGAAGGTATAACATGTTTCGCCATTGAAAATAGTATTTTGGTTTTTTCAAACGTTTTGAAGCAAAAGAATTTCATTGTAAATTAGATAAATTAATTCTAATGGTCTTTTTGATTATTGTGTGCAAATCTTTTTCAAATGTTTGTTATACTATATTTTATTCATAAATGATTTATTATAATATTTATTCAACGTTTTACCTTGGCAACAAATAATACGCCTGCAACTGCAGCAAAACAAAAGCGAATCCAGAGGTGTGAAAGTAGTTTTAACGTTGTTAAATATATATTGACCAACAATCGGGTAATGGTTCAATGAAGCGCGTAAAGATTTGTTTTCATGAATAATTAAGATTAGCCCAAAGACATGCCATTTTAATTTGTCTTGTTTGCTTGAACTTATCCTGCCATCATTCATTGTAAATAATATAGAAAATTCAAAACGGTTTACTTGGTTCGTATGAAAATCAAAATATTTTAATCATGACATCACCAATTTTGTAATCATTTTTATGTTGAAGCAAATCAAAAGGTGAATTGTAGGCAATGCAATATTTTAAAGAGAAACATATGAAATATGGTTTTATTGTTCCTTTCTGCAGTTGGTATATTTACAATGTAGTTTGGTCGTGTTATTAGCATCATATTGTTCGACTGTAAAAGTATATTTCTTATATAAAGGTAATTATTGTAATACAATCGTGTAAACGGCTGGAGCATTGATTGACGAAAATGTTTTGTTCTGTGCTGTAAAATGATTAAATCAACTTATGGATTTAGTAGATAAAAACATAAAATATATAATGGAGCAGGATTTTTTTTTAAAAGAAAATGCTAATGTTAGTCATTTTGTGTTTTTTTCGCTGCTCACTAAATCAACAATCTGTCAATTTAAGAAAGGACTGAAAACGACGTCTTTTTTTTGTTTTTATTCCAAAGTTAATTCTGGACATCCAGCTTTTCGTTATATTTAATATTGATCATATTTAATTAAAACAACATTTTACATGTATAAGACGTGATAAGGTTTGGCAGTTACCTACCCAAGGTCGGTGGTCCTCTCCGGGTACTCCGGCTTCCTACACCAGTAAAACTTGCCGCCGCGATATGACTGAAATATTGTGAAAGGTGGCGTTAAACCCCATTCAAACAAACAATAAGTACATGTATATGTACCCGTTATAGTGTACGTGGCTTCAGGGTGTATGTTAAAGGACGTACGAGAACGTGTAGTGTGGTAAAGCAATATTATACATGTTTTGTTATGCTTTTATTTGAGGTAATCTTTTTCTGTAAAAAGGTATATAGATGATTTTATTTCAAAATAAACAAAATTTTATATTATTAAACAGTTAAACTGTAAATAAAAATTAGAGGTGGAAACAAATTACAAAAAGGTGACTGACATAATAATTTCATGTAAAGAGACAATTGTATATATATATTATCTATACATTTGCTCCGTTATTTTTCATATATATATTCAGTTTTCAATACTACACAACATTATTTCACAAATATGATTAGTAACTAATTTGTTACATTTATAAGGACTTGTCAGAGAGATCTCAATAATACGACAGGAATAGCAAAAACTAGAAATCTTTACTACTGCAATGTAAATCTCTCCTATTTGATGACAAATGAACACCGCATAGTGACTATCTAATTGCAAGATTGCTACGTAAATTAATATGAACATGAGTGTTGATGGAAGTATACAAACTGTCAGGGTTATATTGCAAAATTCACACGGCAAGACATGTGCCATTCAGAAACCTTTCCGAGGCCTATTGTTAAAAACGTGATTTGAGCCAATATGATTAAATTCAGATTTTGGTAAAATTTTTCACTACATTCTCAAACCAAGATCTGACAACACCCCATTCCACTTTCAGCTCTGATGACCTTTTCGGGATCTTCGGGGTTTTTCATATGACTAACGCTTCCAACATCTTGGAAGTGAAGATTTCATTGGCTGACATAAAAGGTCATCAGAACAGATAGAAAATGGAGCGTTGTCAGATCTTGGTTTATTCAACAATTTTCCTCCGTTACTTTATATGGAGATGAATATGGTCCCCTTGATATTTTTATATTTAACCAGCTTTTAATAAGAAAAAAAAAAACGCAGGTGCGTAATCCTAAATTCAAATTATCAAATTCTGCTGAGATAATACCTGGATTTTATTTTTTATCAGTTTATAACTGTTAGGAAAATCTGCAGGTTCGTACTGGTCAATTCAAGCGATATTGCTAACTTTAAAATATTTTTAAATTCTAATGATATAACAATATCTGTAACTAGGTGACATCTTTCGTCTACAAAAATACAGTGGATGCTGAAACGTAGTAAACATGATAAATAATAGACCTAGCTTTTGTATGTAAATCTACATTTTTCACTATTGTTTTTTTTTCGAATTGAAAGTCTTCCATGTTTTTAAGTTTAGGTATTTGGGACCATCACGTACATTATCGTGAATTTTGGTTGCTGAATGTATGCAAGTATCACTCTCGATGTTGTATGATTTTGTTTTTTAAATTCGTTTTGTTTAAAATCATACACTAACACAATGCATCATCATATTCCGATTTATCATAGTCTTTATTTATAAGTTTTATTACCTTAGCGGTCGCTTCATCTTAGTAGAAATGCATTTTTAATGTGTCGTAATTCCATGCCTCCCGATAAGTTACGATAACGTAACCCGGTGTCCGATTCTCTCCCAACAGGTTACGATACGTAACCCTGTGTCCGATAATCTCCAAACCTGTTGGGAGAGTATCGGACACAAGGTTACGTTATCGTAAATTTTGGGAGAGTATCGGACACAGGGTTATTTTATCGAAAAGAGCCTCCCGATCACTTGAAGGTTCAACTACAAGAAACTTTGCCCATTGTTGAATTATATGTGTGCACTCCTGTGAAGCATCTTCATATTCCAAACATTTTGGATCCGGGAATTTTGTTATTAGGACGTTTTTGATATACATTTGTCTTATCTGATGATCTGAATGATTTGGCATGTTTTCCTTAAATTGTGATAAGGGACATGGTACGATAAGGCCCTTTTTGGTCTCAAAAATGGTGGCAATGAAACCAAATTTGTAAAAAAATAAAAGTTTAAACAGTAGCTTTATATATTTTATTTAACTGTTACATTCTACGCCTTAAACACTTATTGGTATAACCAAGGCAAAAATGTTGGCTTTGTGCAATTTTTGGTTAATAAATTTTACTTTATGTAGATAAAATTTTATTACAATCATAACTTTTATTTTTTCATTTAGTTGACGTATATAAAAATGAAAGTTGGTCTCAATGCACCCTAAATTTCCTCGACCTAACACTGGACTAATTGGTCACTTTTTTAATTGTTTATTTTAAGTTTATAAAAAATGGAAAAAATGATGCTTTCATCTAAGGAAATTGATTGATTTTTAGGGAAAAAAGTGTATTCGATTTTCATTAAGGATGTGTTAATTATTCGAAACAGTATACTTGGGTTTTCTTTTGTTCTTCATGACTTACTTTCTTCTATTATTTATCAAACAAAAGAACATGTTTTTCAAACTTTTAGAAAAAAAAAAAAAAAACAAAAAACAAAAAGACCCGGTTTTTAACTGTAAATCTTTAGGCAGAGAATTAACATTTACATTTATTATTTTTTTACCTGTAGAAGAAATGATTTTAAGATTACGCTTGACCTATGACTGATTTTCCAAAATTGTACAAACTATTATATATAGTCGTTTCAATAGATTATGTTGCTAGCTAGAAGCCATCATCCCAGTCTCTTTCCCATTTACAAATATTGTAACGTACAGCAATTTCAAAAGGCTATTCCAGTGGACCGATGAGCTTATAAAGTTGTAAATATACAATTCATGTATTAGTGCGTATGGTGCGTGAGGTGTTGATTGATTTTTACGTGCTTATCATTCATGTCATTGCATTTTAAACTCGACAAAAATGAAACGTTCATTAAATGTAGATTTCGATGCAATTTTTAAATAAGTAATTATTATGAGACAACTAATTTTGATCGTCTGCAAAATCTAATCACATGAATCTTTTACATTAGAGCCCAAGATTTGAGGAAATGACTGCCTAAATTGTAGATCTTATTACAAGTGTATATGGTTGGAAGCAATTTTTATACATTTGCACAAATTAAACATTTTATTTAAAAAAGAAAACTTTGTTTGAGTTTTACTGAAAAAGAACAAATCTTATTTTAATTATTTTATGAGCAAAAAGATTTTAGGCATTCTTTTTATCTTTGCTCTAACTTTGGTTTGATTGACGTAAACATATTTGTTAGAACTTTAGTACTTACGCTGTTATGATGTGATTACGTCAATTGATCAATACGGATTTTGTTAAATTTTGCAGAACGGAATTCAAAAGAAATAACCAAAGATATTTTCCATGATTGCTAACTTATGTAATCAAGGTGTTTCATGTTTACGTGTCATTTCCCTGTATTTTTTAATTTTCTGAATTATTTAAGAAGGTAAACAAAGTCATTAGGAACTGATTAATGTTATACGTACACCATTTGACCTAAATATATGGGCTTTCCGTCTCCCAACATAATTTTTATACATGTATATGTGGTTCTGCTCAGATCAATATTACACTGCACTCGCTTCTTCGTCGAGAACATGTATGCATGTGGTAGATTGCACTGAAAAAAACGTTTCAGACTTTTACTTCATATTTTGAAGGGATCTTATTTTAGTTGATCTTCTCAAGGAAGAATTTAATAGAGATAATATATGTATATATATTTATATATCAAGATGTTCCAGCTTTTTAATGATAGAGTTGTTCGGGTTAATCTTGGACAATTTGACGCAAATCAAGTCGTTGAACATGGTGGCGTCGCTGTTTGTCATCATTCAGAACTTTCATAGATAATGGAAACTTTCGACATATTCATCTGCTTTGGTGATTTAAGTTTATCGCGTTGTATATCATCATTTTAATAACATTTGTTGAATTGTTGCATATATATTTGTTCAATGCAAAATTATTTTATTTTTATATACATGTGACACTGGTGTATTTAAATCAGTTATATAGTGCTAAATTAACTTATGATGTAACAAACACTATTGAAATGTACAATACTGATGTTTTAGTTAATAAAATGACTTCCAAATAATAAATCTTTTTATCCGATACACTTGTCACCAAAAACTAAGTTTTAAACAGTATAATACTGGAAACACCATAATGAGAAATTCAGGGGAAAATGTGATACAAGCCTAAATCAGGTATACTTTACCATAAAAAGCACAAATTCATAGTTACACAAAGTCTAATTAGAAAAAAAAATAAACGACGAAAAAGTTTAAGCTACACAAACTCCTTTCAAAACAGGATTATGTGCTGAAAGAATAGACGTTCTAATAGAATAGCACACTCTATCATAGTCAGCATTGAACAAGATTTAGTAATGTTCAGAAATACAGAAATAAAAATATCATGTCTAAATGATTTTCGAGACTTAAGTCTGGGTACACACAACGAGATGATTTTATATAGGAAAACCTTTGAGTAACCGAATGTTCATATTAACCTAAGATTTTTGTGCGTTTTTCGTACAATGTATCTGTACTTTTATGAGCTCCATGACTCTACAGATCAATAATGGGGTTTCTGATTTCGTCTGTTTAGGGATAATCTATGACGCAGTCGAACTACGTGTATCCAAATAAACATAGAATTATGACAAGTAAATTTTACAAAAGTGAAGTGATGAAAAACAAAAATCATTGTTACATGTTTTGTACTGTTGGTATATACTTTTAATAAGCGTAATTTGATAGAATGTGAGCGTCAAAACTACAGAACACCACAACAAGCTGTACCATTCTCAAACCAATAACAAATCAAAAACGAGCAAAAATGGGGGCTTCCATTAAACAAAAGTATTTAATCAAGTAGAAGGGTAACATGGTGAGCATATTGTGACGGTCGTTTTTTTTTCACCGACCTCATTGTGTGAATGTTTAAATGTCCCCGACTTCAATTAATAACAACTTATTTATGGTACATGTGTAATTACAAGTAAAACATAACAACAATATCTATAGTAAACTTAGAAATACTGTGTTAGGATACCTACACAAAAGTCGCCCAAAGCCCAGCTTGACTCCATTACCGTAAATATAATTTTTCCAACCCCCCCCCCTTTTAGAACCCTAAAATATCATATGGGCCTCTTGTTAGAACACCGCTCATCTCCCATATCTATAGACCTATGGTATACTTAACATCAAGTTTCTATTTAATAAA
>JARWCS010000045.1:531079-542452 GCA_034783895.1 Geukensia demissa | reverse complement strand
TACCCAAAGGATCTTTTGTTCACCTTTCACATTTCAACGTGCTGCGGTCGTATCATGCTGCACTTGCGAAGCACCTCCGTTCCACATTTGAAATGAAATTTGTGATATTTTTCCACATCTGAAATGAAATTTCCAGAACTGACACTAATTGTGGTTAGGAAGAAATTCAAAAACATTTGAGTTGGGTTCCATATTTTCAGGTCAGTTGGTCATCCTGAATATGCATGAAATATTTGCCACTGGACATTAAACAACAATCAATCAATCAACTCAGTCCGAAAAAGGGTAACAATCATATTTTAATTTAGGCCTAATGTATTACAAACATTTATGATACGGTAATTTTGTAGAGCCCAACACAAGCAATGACAGGATCGCCAGCCTATATCTACACCACAATGCAGACGGCCTCACCTGAACTGATGTATGCACAGGCACAACAACCTCAGATGACCTACCAGACAGGTGAGGTGTCTGATCCTGGCACTGCACTGATAGATGCTTCCTCACTGGAGGTAATCCCACACTATGCATATTAATCATCACGTTGTTATAATTTCAAGCTACAGAACTGGAATACAGTTGTGGTAGAAAAAAAACTTCCTCCGGAAAGAAGTTTTTTATATTGCATAAAATGAAAAGTTATTTCTGTTCATTTTGCAATTTGACATTTTTGACTAACTCTTTACACCCTTGAAATGTTTAAAGCAGACAAAGAAAATGGATTTCTGTTCTGTAGCCTTCCAGAACTCAATTGACGGCGTAATTAGTTAGCATGGGATTTACAAAATATATTGTCTATATTTATATTCATCAGCCATTCTGAGGTCAAATCATCCTTGCTACATGTTTTGTATTATCATGTTTTTTTGAAAATTGAAGAATTGAAAATGAAAGTATTGTTCACATTAGAACATCTTTAAAGTTGGACAAAGTTGAGTTAGACATTATTGGTGTTTCTATGCAATGAAAAAGAAATATCAGATTTGAGCCAAGCATGACCACAAGATGCATTCATTCCACTTTTCTTGGCATTGTTGTTTTTGTGATGAATCTAAAATTTGTGATAATTAATACTTAAATATGTAAAATTAATGAATGATGTGTGTGCGGTTTATTTATTTATTTTATATTTAAATTATATATTTTTATTTTGTTCCTCCCATCCCTCAGCTAAATGCTTTATGATTAATTACTCCTGATTTTCCATCTACTAATGTATGAAATCATATCCAGTAGATTGATTTTAAATAAAATTAAAATCATATATTTTGCCTGTGACTGAGGCCTTCCAGCATGACATGACAAAAAGGATAATTAATATTTAGGAATCAAATTTTTATGTATCAAATACTTTTCCACCTGTTATTTTTGACTGGGTAACACATCATCAATCATGAAATTTGAATAAAATAATTTTTATTTATTATGAAACTGATATCAGTTTAGTTCCAGAGTGTAGGGTTTGCACAGGTGCTTGAAATCCTGGAAAGTACTTAAAATGATAGTTAGAGAATTAGGCACATGAAAGTACTTGAAATATAAAGAAGTCCTTGAAAGTCCTTGAATATAAAAAACTGACGAGTATAAAATTTGCTCAAATATTAAAAAAAGAAACAGTCAATAAACTCCCCTGATCCCCATCCAATTACGATGTTCGAATTCTAAAATTGAAATAAATGGAAATCCTATGTTCTTAAAATCGCTCGGTCTAGGAGAGAATTCAACATATATTTGCAGCATGTTGATTTATAATGAAAGTGTTGGTTGGAAAGGACAGCACTTTCATTGCTTTGTCAAAATGATCCAATGATAAGGATTCTTGGTCCTTTAAAATCCTAAAAATATGGCTTGAAAATGCTTGATTTTTATTGTGTGCTGTGGGTCAATCTAGTTTGAAATACTGTAAATCCAGAAACTTGTGTGATGTTTTTGTTACTGTAAAAAAACTTAACAAGATGGAAATTACAGTAATTAAAACTAGCATTAGGAAATTTTTTGGTGGTATGTTATTGTAAGTAACATGTCAAGAAATCACTGATGGATCTAGCAGTCATTGGCAGTCAAATATTTGCAATGATGAATGAATACATGCATCATTTTTTGAATTTACTCTAATTAGGTCAGATGCAACCATTTACAGTAAAACCTTTGTAAACTGAACTCCTCAAGGACTGACAAATGTTTTAGATAGGTTTGATTATCACTGGTTTATGGGTTTTTCTTTGATCTTACTGGCTTGAGAATATTATTATCAGGTGACTATGCTGATATGATTCCATTCTTCTTTGACGTCATAAGGAAGACAACGTCACTAAGTTACATAGCAATCCAGTGATAAACAGATTATCGTTGGTCATCTTTACTCGATGGATATTATTGATCTCGTAAAGAAGACTAATGATAATATATAAATAATAATTTGGGATCTGAAATGTGTGTTCAGTTAAGACAAGTGGTATCATTGTATACATCATATACAAACACTGTCAACTAAAACACTTTTAGTACCAGTCCACACAGAAATTGTGCAATTTTCCAAAAAAGCTTATTACCCCATAGTAGCTGTTTAAATTTGTATACCTTAATGGTTAATTCAAGGCACAACATTTAAATGACCAATGAACTTTTGCCAATCTGTCAGTTGTCTGGAGATATTTTTTGAAATATTTACAAAGGTTTTACTGTAAAATTAAGAGTTTTCTCCCCTGATGAGATATTTGCAGTGCATTTATTTTGTAAATTATATCTTTATTTAAGCAACATAAAAAACTGATTTAGCATCAAGTTTGCGCTTGACATGACATTTTAAACAACATACCAGCTTTTAGAATTTTGTAGGCATTTGTAGGGTATATCACCTTTTGCAGGATTCCTACATTAATTGGCTCTAAAATCCATAAAAGCTTTTAACATTTATTATTGTTTGAGAATGGAGGAACAGCTGTTTGTGCACGTTATAATGAGGTTCTTCCCATTGTAGGTTCGTGATGCAAACCACAACTGTGTGATCTCCTACCCTTCCACGCTACCCAGACTGCTCAAATAAAACATGTATATCATATATTTATAGATTTTTACAATGTAGTGCATAGAAACACAGTAGTTAGTGCATCTCATATTGTCTTGTACAGATAACTATTAGATAACACAAGAAAAAAATAGGGAGTTTTCTGTGGAAATGAACAGTTTCTGTTGAAATGCTGTTGATACAAAAAAAAATCATTCTTTTCATGTGTTAAATGTGTATCACTAATTAAATGTTTTAACAGATTTGATTGTAGTTGAAACTTTTTCTTAGAGGTGGGCACATAATTTGTGTTTAGTTTCAACACCGTGACCTTGATCGTAAAACCAGGAATTACCAAAGTTTAGACTGTTTAGTATTAAGCTGTTTAATCTACAGCTGCCTCTTTCTGTAGTTTTATTTCCACAGTAAACACCAATCCCATGTATTGTAGTTTGTATAGCTAGTATATTCAATGCATCACTTATCTAACTTCTAACATTTTTTCAACCTAATACAAAGCTTTCTCTGCAGGGATTCCATCATTATAAATGCAGTATATATTTCATACATGTATATATTTCTGGAATTCCGATTTTTCATCTGACAGCGAATAAATTGAATATTGCTTATTTATGGTGTGACAGAGAACTAAAATATTTTCAAAAACTTTCTGTTTTTGGAATTGGGAAAGCAGTTTTTCCAGATTGGTGAATTAATGAATGCAGAATCACACCTGCCTCATTTAATGATGGAAATTGCAGCCAGTAGATCAATTCATTTTATAAAATTAGCGTGTTTTACAGCGATGCATTGGGATACAAGATTTGTTTTGTAAATAGTGATTAATTCTGTTGATGATACATTTAATTGAAGGAATTTTATTATTTAGGATGTCGAAATAATTATGTTGTATTCATTGAAAAAATTATTTTGTAGTTTCTCATCCAAGATTGCGGACAATTTTTTCTATGAAATGCAAGCAACATGCATTCATTGTTAGTAACAAAATATCTGGCACAAAATATTATGTTCATATTTAAATTCATTTAATTAAAAAGGATGAGAAATCACAAAAATAAAAAAATTAACAAAGAACATATTTGATCCACTGGTATTTGCATGTTTTATATTGATAAATTAAAGCTTGAGGAATGCACCTTGTTTCAGGGCAGCTTAGTCCCAGTGTGCCCTGCAGAAGCACCCCGCACTTATGTCTCTGATGTTACTGACCAGCCTTCAAGCACAGCCATACCTGTCTACCCAACATCCGTTTGTACCACCTCACTCTCTAGTAAGTCAACCACAACTGTACCTTCTGTTGCACCTTACACCAAGAAAACTGTCACTACCATCCCACGAAGACCCTTCAGCAGTCCAACCATTCTTGTCAAGCATGGCCACAAAGTTCAGCGAGTTATGATGCCTGCCAAGCCTGTTGCTAACACTGGAGCTATACCACTTTATCGACCAGTTGAGATGGGTGCTGGGGATGCAACAGACGCCTGTACTCAGTACGGCTACCTTGCAACCTCACCTCCACCAGAATTTAAGTGAAATTCTTTATTTTGAAGTAGATACTTTTGTTTTAGTCGGACAATGGCATGTCATATGCTAGTATGGAAATTTTAAAAATTTGTTTTATCTATTGTCTTAGGAATGACTTGTTTTATTTTCTGCCAAAATCTCAAGTGCTTTGTAAAGAGTATTTTTTTTCAATGTGCCAAAAATTTGAATAAAAAAAAAATTGGAAAAGGATTTAAGGTTATTGGTGGCTTACATATATCCCCCAGTTGATAAATATTAGAACAACCTTGTGCATGTGTTTAATTTGCATGTCTCTACTAATGGTGCTGAGCTTTTTGGTCATATAATTTTGATCTCTTTGTTTTCATATGGGTAATCATTGTATTTACATTTATTCAGGTGTTAAAGTGAAAAGCTGTATTATCAAATAATCCATTTTTATATCACTATGCATATTTGTGCCATATATTTGTTTTACAAGACAATTGTATAAGATGGCAGAATGTCAAATGGCAATGATAATTTTATTAGCATGTGCTTCTAACCTATTACTGTTTCATATCAATATATATGACAAAAAAGTATTGCAGGAAAGTGTACATGAAATTCATAACTAAGGCCCGAATGTGGAAACCATGGATGGGATGGGTTTTGCACATCGGTAGGCTTGCTTGAAATTTTGGACTTTTCCTCTGAATAAAGTAATAAGGTTTTCAACATCTTATCCTTATATATAATATGTAGATTTGTGTAGAGAATAATGGGTAGAAGGTATTGCTTTGTAAATATTATATACTGTCTCATTTTATTGCAGATCATTGAGTTTTAAACCAATAATATATTCAAAAACACCCTAATGACAGATGATTCTCAGAATTAAGAGCTTGATTTGAAAAAAAAAAAAAGACGTAATCTGGCATGAGTCACACATAGTTTATATTGGTTTGCAGAAGTTTATCTTCTTTCATCACAAAATTTTATATAATTGTAAATGTGAAATATTTCTTACTTTTGTGAAATAAAACTATTTTTAAATGTGAAATTTTGTAATTAATGAAAATTTAAATCAGAGTCACATATGAAAGCATTCTGTAAAGTTCATTGAAATAAGATCATTGGAAATCTAGAATTTGTAAAAAGTAGTGAAAAATCTTAAGGTAGTGAGTATTTTCAAAAACCAAAGTCGAATATGAAACAAAAGGTTTCTTAATGTAGACATTATGAATGATATTGTAATGCCAAGTTTGTTTGCTTTGTTTATATATTTGGCATAAATAGGTAAAAAGCTTGTGAAAATACCATTAAGATACCCTTAATAATTTACAAAATATTCCTACAAAGTACTTGACAATTACACTTAATTAAAAAAGGTATGGTACATCAGAAATGAAGAAAAGCAAATTTATTTAAATTTTTAGATTTAAGAATAGAACTACAATTTTTAGAGCGTCTTTTATGCTGTTAATCATATTTGTTGAAAGTGTTTATCGTGTACACTTAATTGTACGAAGTGTACACCATTTTAAATGAAACAAGTTTATGCTTGTCACAACAATGTATTTTTTTTTACAAATTGTTGTTTGATACAAATTATTATCGGTAAATTGTTATTATACAACTCACATATATACACATGTTTAAAAACTATTAATAATAGGGAGGGGTAATCTATTTGTTTATGTATAAATTATGTCAAGTCTATGATGTGGAAAGAGAAACTTAATTCATTGTGTTAAATCTTGAATCTGGTCTAAATAACATTCAGTTTGTGCACTTCTTTTATTTTCAGTCTCTTGTGAAACATATACTTTTATGCCAAACTTGATAAATAGCATCAATATCTTGTTTCTACATAGCAATATGAACCCATTATATCTGTATATTTTTGTGTCATGAATATTTACTCCATATCCCCCTTTTCTCTATTCCATTATATCTGATTTTATCTGAACATTGATGAATTGTGCTTCCATGTCCAATGGAGAGTTTTTCTATGTTTACTTTTGCCTCTTACCAGGCAGATGACCTTAATCTTCTTCCTGTTATGAAAAATGAAGTAATAGTACCTCCCAAGCTATTTTTGTAGCATTTACCAACTTTTATATAAATAATATATTGATATCTTCATTGGTAATGGATAAATTCTATTCCATTTAAATGGATAAAGGTAGGTTGGAAGGGAAATTTTAATTTTGGACATGGCTCTGGCTATCTCAATTTCAGTGGTATGGAAAAAAAAATAACGAAATGAAAAAGGTTGTGGAGGATTTCAGAACTATCCACCCACATCCATTTTGATGGAATAGCCCCAAGTATTTAACACTATGAAAGAAGTTTTGATTTCCATATGATCATATTTGTTTACTTTTGAACATTTGGTTTTAATATTGTACATGTACATTCAAGCTGTCTATATTTATAAGATACATGAAAATTTTGCCTTTAAATTGATGATTTATCATTTTGTAATATCATTCCCATTGTAAATTATGGAATATTTTGATCTATTATCACTACTATGCATATTGAGAAGTGCCTTCAAAATATGTACATGTATAGTTTATATGCAAATGACAAAATTTTGTACTTTTTTATTGTTTGTTGTGTTATGTAGAATTGTCAATATTTTCTCGTGTATGTTTTTCATTCACATGGAAAAAGTGTTGAATTGATTGACTTGAATTGTGTTTGTTATGCCAACAGGAGATTCAGATTTTTCTAAGGCAATATTTTAGTCCCATTGAACAGTATTCAGTTGTTATAGAAACAGATGTATAAATTCCATCCATGTTCTGTTCGTTCTATTCCCTTGAAACAGTTGTGCGAATTATGGCAGATCTAAAGAGATTTTATTGATAGTCAGATTTAATCATTCAGTGTGTTGTAAATATACCTCTGGTGGAGCTTTGAAGTGCAATTAAAGTTGTATTGAAATTCAAAATCCAATCCTCCACTTTTAATTTTATGTTGCCTTCTGTTCACCTTTGGTTCATTGCTGTCTTCCAATATTGCCATTTTCATACATCTATTCTAAGTTGCTTCAACAAAACTACTAAGTGGACACCTATAAAAAGGTTTACAGTTAATTTTGTATTAGTACACTGGCCAGGGCATCTTTATTTTATGTTTCCAATATTGTAGCCTCTATTATTTTTAGTGTCGTTTAATACTTTTTACAAAGTTGAAAAAACTTTTCCCTCAAGTGAATGTTAATATCTTCATCACAGTTGCCGAATAAAATTTTTGAAAAAGGACCTTATTTTTTGGAAGACCAAATTAGATGTCTAGATAGTCATGAAACGAAAATGTCAGCCAGCCACATATAATATGTCCTTTACCACATTTCATTGCTTAGTGACCTTTCAAAATTGAAAAAAAAAATTTGAATCCAAGTTTTTGGGTTTTAGTCATATAACTACATACCTACACATAATTGATCAATAATTGCTCAAGGTTGATTTCCGTCTGCATTATGTTGAATATTCCTCAACCCATTTTACTGTCCACCAGTCTGATATTCTTAATTAAATTAGTCTTCGTTGAGTGATATCAATGTTATATCATGTACATTATTGCATTTAAAGTTTTGTATGCCCACTTTGTCGTCATATTGACAGGTTACACAGTCTTAGACGAAGACCCAATACATTTATGTAGACCATCAAAACTGCATGTTCAAGACATTTTTGTGCTCTTTACAATATAACAGAATTTTTTACCTTATATTTGATTTTGAAGTCTTGACCGGAAAGTTTCATTATAAGATTTTGTCAGTTGGTGTAATTTGAAAGAGAAAATGCATCTCAGGGCCAGAGGTATAGTTGAAAATCATGGTTGTGTGTTTTTGTTTTGTATTTTGTCATTTATGGTGTATATTTTTGGTTTAAGTTATATTGTTGGCATATTATATTAGGTTTTTTGTTTTCCATTATTGTAAACATTATCAAACATTTATTTATACTTTTTATATATCATGTTTTAAGTCCATTTATGTCATATTTTTTGTTTTCTTTTTATTGAAAGTATATATTTATTTTGAATCTCATAGTTTTTCCAGGCTATTATTTTCTTTGCATCATTCTTTTTAGAGAAATCTGTTTCATGAGTGCAACCTAACAAAACCGTGCTTTTTATCATACCATATACCTGAAGTATAAAGAACCTACAGTTTATAAGAGTATGACAATCATGCAATCATGTGTTTGGCTAAAGTTTCACAAAACATTTCAAAGATTTTTTCTTGATCCTTAGATTGTCTTCATACTAAATACTAAAAATGAAGTCTTTTGATTGGTCTGTTTTGTGCTATTACCTGTGTTTGTCATCCTTAAATCTGATCATTTATTATTTTAATCATTTATATTGAACCAACAGCTAAATAGAACCACATTCATCAGGTATATTCTCAGGATGGTCCAACTTGTGATTTGCTTGCCATGCCGTAAGGTAGCCAAGTCCGATAGGCTGAATGATTTATCGTTTTCTTTATAAATCCCTTTGAAAATTTAGGAAATACTCAGTTTGAATGTTTTTAGCAGATAGATGAATATTATTTTTTTTACATCCCTGTAAAAATTCAAGAAATATCTGTTTGAATGTTTTGTGAAACTTCCAAGCTTTGTTGTTATTACTATATTCACCATATCAAAGACCAGTAAATCTTGAAGTCAGTAGAAAAATCATCATTGGCATATTTATAAGCATATATTTTCCAGGTAAGGGAATTATCTAGTTTAAGGTATTTCCACCATAAATAACCTTTTGATGAATAAAATACATGGATTTACTAGAAGAACCTAATGGAATAATACCTTAAAAGACTTGCTTTAATTGCAAATCAGGAACCTTACAGTTTAGCAAATGATAATAGTAAAGAATGTCCTGGACACTTCATATGGTGAATGTTGTATGTATTGACAATCAACTTTTGTGTTAAGGCTGCCAGAATATTGTGCCTTGAGAAAATATTGTTTTACTTTGTGTAAATATAAAATATGCCTAAATATTATATATTGTCTTTGAAATCCTTTAACATTCCACATTTTAAGCATCAATAAACATGTCAGACAAATTTATAAATCAGAAAATTTATTTTAATGTGTAGTAGTTTGTAAAGTGGAGAAAAATTCAGCATGGTTACACTTTTGACAATGTTTGAGAAGTGCATCAGTATTTGCAACAGATTCTATAATTTCATCTTAAAATATTGCAATATTTTTGGCATTTTCAGGTTGGGCATATTAATGTGACCTTGACATGTAAATTTACAGTCAAACAGATTAACACACCATTTCTGAAATTTTCTCCACAATTTAGAATTGTCTTGTACTTTTGTCTATAAAGTAAGATTGAAACAGGGTTGAGAATTTTTTTTCTCACATCAACTGGCTGAAAAGACGTTTGATATTCCATATCCCTGTATGTATGTATAGCATTTGTATGTGTGTGATTGTCAGAATAAAGTCTTGTCTAGTACACATGCCTTGTCATTCCTACTGCCAAGTTGTTTCAGCTTAGCTGTCTTTTACATTTTAACATAGAAACTTCAGGTTTTATGAGCCTGCAATTGCTCACCTCGATCAAAGATACTTGGAGAAATCTGTAAATTTTGAACCTCTTAGAAATTCAATGCTGGTTTATAAATGTTAAATTCTGAGGCATCCTTCTGCAACACACATTTATGGGACTTGGAAAAACAAAAAAAAGTATCTACTTAGTTGTTTATCTGTGGAAAGTGCATATGTAGTCTACTGTTGGGCTAAAATTAGCTTCTGTTGGTACGTATAAGGCAAATGAAAGGTATTTCAACTGGAACTTTTTTTTATATTATTGGTGCCTAAAAAGCTGCTGCTTTTGCCTCTGTTGATGGGCATAAGTGGCATGAGAGATCATCAGTTTGCAAGTGCCTTCCCTCTGTCACATGTACTTCTTGCTGGAACAGCCCTCATTGGATCCAGTGTTTTCCTTAAGATGAATTTTCTATTTTGTTAATGAATTGGTTTCTATGAATAATCTAAGTCAAATCAGAGTAAATCATGTCACTGAACATTGTGATAACAAAACATCACACAAAAAAAGAAAAAGGGTATTTAAAAGCTCTTATTTATTTTCAGTTACTGGAATATGCTTATCAATGTTTATTACCTCATGAACTATACATTTTAAAATTTGGCCCAAGAATGTAACTAAAAATTCATTAGACTGATCTTCTAGCATGTTTGATAAAGATAAATCCAGAAAAGCGCTTTACACACAGTTATATTTAGCTTTCGAGTATTTGTTATAAAGGTAGGTGTAAAGATGTGGATATTGTCTTTCTGGCATATATTCCAAATTCTTTCTTTTAAATAAATTTATTAAAAAAGTTGATGAAAATGTAAAAATTCCTATTTGGTCCATTGTCAAAGTAAATCCATCCATGGAGGCCAATTTGAATGGTACCTGGAAAATCCAAACAAATCTTTAGAAGGGAATCGTGCAAGAATCATTCCTCTAAAATTTAATTTGATAGACAGTTTAGTTGACAACTATGCAAAATACCATTAGGCTTTGTGTTAATTATGAAATGTAAGATAGCATTCTTGGAACCAAACACAATTGCTAAAAGAGGACATCCAAGGACCATTCATCTATTGGCTCTGTAGTTTCAGAGAAGTTGACAAAAAAGTAGAATTGTCATTGTTGAATGTTGATGGTTTCAGAGATGTTGACAAAAAAGTAGAATTGTCATTGTTGAATGTTGATGGTTTCAGAGATGTTGACAAACCGGAGGTGCAGGCAATGCCTGCAAAGTTCGCCTCGTTGTCCCCAGCTTGTCGTATTCCGCTATTTGAATCGAA
>JARWCS010000045.1:486092-506609 GCA_034783895.1 Geukensia demissa | reverse complement strand
AAGATTGTCAAGAATGTTACTATTTTAAGTATGTGATATTTTTGGAAGGTATGCAACAGCACTTGAAATATTCTAAAATGAAAGGTTTTCGTCACTATGAGTGTAACGTTCATATCTACAGATTTTTTAAATTTTAAAGACGTAGATATCATTGTTCTTCAAGCAAATTGTCTATGTGTTACCCCCTTTGGTATAACACAACAGCTTGCTCAACACTGTTCATGGAGTTTATCGGTAAAAATTGCTGAAACGTTTCCATGGGCAAATATTTATTCTATGCGCCGTGGTAATTGTAAAACAAATTTAGCAGTTGAAGAAGACAGAGGAATCCCAGGCACAATTCGAGTTTTCAAATCTTCAGAAGTAATAAGACCAGATATCGTTTATTTTTTGAGTCAGTGGGATTTTGGTCCTTCCGATCGAGCATACAGAGAGATTCCGCCACATAAAGATACCAAGGAGAATAGAATTATATGGTTTAAACAGTGTTTAGAACAACTTAAAAAACTAAATATTAGATCTGTCGGAATACCAAATACCATTTGTAGTGCAATCAGTGGAGGAGAGTGGAAAACTTATTTCGATTTAATACAGAAATTTGCAAAAGATAGCGGTATCCAGTTTTTCATCGTTAGCCCAAGATTGTTAAAGGATGGATATTGAAACGGATTCTTTCTGTACTAATTTATTTACGTTCAAACCATGGCATCCAACGAAACTGTATTACATCGATAGGGAGCAATCTTTTGAAAACTGGCCGCAACAAATCGCTCAGAAACCTAAAGATTTAATTCAGAATGGATTTTTTTACACTGGAATCGGAGACAAAGTGACTTGTTTTTATTGTAATATTACACTAAAGCAATGGGAACAATCAGATTGTATTGAGACAGAGCATTTGAAATGGGAACCTAATTGTTTGTTTGCCAAAATGGTGTCCCATAGAGTTCAGAGTTTTAACCTGTTCCCAAGATGAATTATAACATTCCAAGAAGTACGTTCTCAAGAATGTAAAACTCGAAAAACATTCTAGATATTCCTGGAATGTGCAATATTGAATATAAAAACCTGTATGTTTCATTCTTCTGGCAGTCTACAGATATGTCGCAAATAGAAGCATGTGAAGTAACTGCGCAAAGGACAGTCCAGTTGTATATGTTAGGATTTGCCAAAAAAGTGTGGAATAAAGTAACAGAACTGGCTGGGAAATATTGTTACGGATGCGAAGTCGATCACCCTAGTCAAACTCAACATAGCTGTTTAATGTGGACGGATTTGGAACATTTTTACATGTATCGAAAAGAAGCATTTGAAAGTGTCCTCCAAAACGACTCCATAACTGTATGGATGGATAACGTTTGTTCCTCTGATATAGCATATGAAGCAAAATATGTATTTCTAGGACTTTTACTAGACAAGAAAGTAGTTCCAAAAGAAGAAAAAATTTTCGATATGGTAGAATGTATGATTAAACTGGAAGATCGTTTTACTTTACAGTAAACCTATAAACATCAATGTTTTATCACATTCTCATCATTTTAAATACTGAAAATGAATCGACGAGTGTTTAGAAACTCTGCTTTCTTAAAAGCCATTTATCATACCGAACCTCTTCAGAGAAAAGCTATGATTGAAACTACAGAAGAAGAGCGAATACGAACACTGTGTGACTTGGCCAGAAATATTTTACATGGAAGAATTTATGTGAGCAACTCATACAAAGACAAGCTGAAGGAATACACATATGTGATCCGATCCCTAGCAAGCTCTCGAGTTGATGTTGCAAGAAAAAGAAGAACATTACTAGCGTATCACAAGCTCATTCCACTTCTGATAAAACCAGTTTTACATTTATTGGACGAAAGTTGAACTGTTTAAAAACAGAGAAAGACTCAAAGTGATTCATTGTATAAAAAATATTTGGATTGTAAATATTATAGTAAGTAAATAAAAAAACTATATCTTGCATATCTTTTACCTTTATATACACTGTTAATGCACGGTTTCCTCCTTTTTCAGGGTCATCATGGTTAACAGGCCGAATGGGAAAAAAGTCGATTCTATCTTGAAAAAGATATATTACAATTTTAGTACCCCTGGTGCATTCGTAGGTCCTGACAAACTATATAGAGTTTTAAAATCTAAAGGCATTACAGACATTGGAAAGTATACGGTTAAGAAATGGTTACAGGCCCAAGATTCATATTCACTGCAGAAAAATGCACACCGAACGTACAAAAAAGCAAGAGTAGTTGTATCAGGTATCGATGATCAGTTTGATGCTGATTTGGCTGATGTATCCAACATATCTAAGGAAAATGATGAATTCAAATATCTTCTCTTTGTTATTGACATATTTTCAAAATACCTCTGGATACAACCTCTGAAAAACAAAACAGCAAAAGAGGTCGTGAGAGGCTTTAAACTTATTTTCGATGCAGGGAGAAAATGTAAAAAGCTACGCACTGATAACGGTTCGGAATTTATTTCAAAATTAACACAAGCTTACTTTAAAAAAGAAGGGATTTATCACTTCACCACACAAAACTCATCGACAAAGGCGAGCATAAGCGAGAGGGTCATTCAAACAGTGAAAAACATGGCATATCGCTTCTTTACAAAGACCAGAACACACCGCTATATCGAGCATCTACAAGACATTGTTAAGAGTTATAATGCGACACCCCACAGAAGTCTGAATAACATCGCCCCAAAAGATGTCAATAAAGATAACGAAGCAGATATTTGGGCGTTTATGTATCTGAAAGCGAAAATATCAAAGAAAAATGCAAGACCTTTCCATTTCAAAATCGGTAATTTAGTAAGGATATCCCACAAAAACATGCCTTTTGATCGATCTTACAATGAACATTTCACCCAAGAAATTTTTAAGATCAGTCAACGCATGCGAATGCAAGGTATTCCTATGTACAAGATAAAAGATTTTCAAGATGAAAACATTAAAGGAAATTTCTATGAAGCGGAATTACAAAAGGTTGACAAAGAAGAAGATACACTGTGGTTTATAGAACGAAAAATAAGAAAACGCAAACGTAACGGTGAAGTTCAATGGCTAGTCAAATTTGATGGTTGGCCAGATAAATATAATCAGTGGATTGCAGAAAAGGATATCAAAGACGTGAAAGAATCGCAGTAGTAAGGATGAGTATTTATGTAGTACTAAGCAGTGATAAATCTTCCAGATACTTTCCCAACAATAATCCATTTTCATTTAAGTCACATTTAAATGCACCAATCGTTCTAGAGGGGACCTGGAAGGTAGCATTGGTTGAAGTCGACATTACCAGTAAGCTTTCAAAAGAAGATCCCATTTATGTGTACTCTAGTATTTGTCAAGAGTCGATTGTGGAAGGTGAGAAAAAACCTTTACTACGAAGGTTAATGTCGAATGGACCCGGAGATTGGACAACCCTGATCGATTCACCCCATTACCTCCCTGTAAACACCAATGAGTTATATGATATAGAAATCTACATAACAGATCGTCACAACGACACTGCTTCATTCTTAGATCAACCATCAACATTAACACTTCATTTCAAATCGTTCCCATTTTTCTAGCATGGATAAAATGTACGTTCCTAAAGTTCAGAAATGGTTATCATATTATGATACTCTGGCTAAAGGAAATCACAGCCCTTACGTCCACCAAAAGGGCGGATTTAGTAAACAAATTGGCGGTTCTCTCACTGGCACACAAGGACAGTTTATAGTACCAATAGAGCAAAAATCACATTCAAATGAAACGGCACAGTCCGACCCAGTTACCATTCAGTTAGTTTCACCGTCTCAGCAGGTAGTAGAGCAAGCAAAGTCAGAACTTCAAATGGAGAGGAAGGGTATAAGAGAGAACAGAAGATCAAAATTGACCAGTTCTTCAAAAAGACACCGTAAGCGGAAGACGCATCGCAGAGCCAAAAAATTACCTCACAAGAACAAAAGAACCGTTCATAAATATAGAATAAAAAAGTCAACAAATAAAAGGTTGATTAAGCAGAAAGTGAAAAGAAGAACACCAAAGACCACTGTCAGGATTGACGACATTTTTGCCAGACATGGCAGCGCTTAGTACGGAAGACTTCAAGGAAGCCCAACCCAGCGGATTGAGTTTATTCAGTTTACCACCATATCAGTCTGCAGTGGAAAACATGTACTTTCAGGAAGTACGATCGAATTCCCAGTTAACAGGAAACATTATCGATATGGAAATTACTGGAAAGCATGGCATGGAATATGTAGACTTAAAAAGATCGAGACTCTACGTCAAAGCAAAAATTGTGAAAGGAAATGGGGATAAATTACCGGCAACTGAATACGTTGGCCCAGTCAATTTATTTCTTCAATCCATGTTTTCTCAAGTGGACGTAACGATGCAAGGGAGAATCATTGCCTCTACAACGAGTCATTACCCATACAAAGCCATGATCCAGACATTACTTACCTATGGGAATGGAGCAAAAACTTCTCAACTAACATCTCAGTTATGGGTGAAAGATGAACCAGGCCACTTGGATGACAACGATGTAAACGTTGGTGAAAACAAAGGTTTGAACAGGCGTTCTCTTTATTTTGCCGAATCAAAAACAGCAGATATGGAAGGCCCACTCTATCACGACCTTTTTAATATGGATCGCCTCATCTTAAATCAAGTTGCAATCAACGTAAGATTGACCAAAGCAAGACCAGAATTTTGTTTAATGACCAAGGCGGACAATCCAGATTATAAAATTATCATAGAGGACATTATACTAAAAGCCTGTAAAGTACAAATCAACCCAGCAGTGATATATGCTCATTCTCAAATTCTTAAACAGCCAATTAACGCCAAATACCCCTTTGCAAAAACAGAAGTCAAACAAATAGCTATTGCTAGTGGAACAGTGAATTTTTCACAAGATCAGTTATTTCAAAACATAAGACCGAATAGAGTAGTGGTTGCTTTTGTGGACGCCACAGCCGCCGCCGGTGAATACACTAAAAATCCGTTCAACTTTCAACATTTGAACTTGAATCAAATAGGATTGTTTGTTGATAACGTTCCAGTATCTGGAAATGTCATGAGGTTGAATTTCGATGCTACAAGCGGGAGAACATTTGTTCCTGCTTTCAACAACATGTTTGAAGTGACAGATAAGTGGACAAGAGACTCCGGTAATCAACTAGACAGAAACGATTTTGCAGGTGGATATGCTTTGTATTGTTTTGAAATCGAACCCAACTTTGGGGACGATGGGTCATATCTACATCTATTAAAACAGGGAAACGTTCGCTTAGAAGTTCAGTTTAGTAAGGCCCTTAGCGATGCAGTCAGTTGCATTGTTTATGCTGAATATCCAGGATATTTCGAAATAAATGCAGCCAGAGACGTTATTGTAGAACGATGAACACACATCAATTACAATGTGCTATCGATTGCGACACAGAAATGAGGAAGCAGATAATGGGAGTCTATGCAGTCGATCGAATACCCAAACAACTTCCAACCCCTCCCTATGGATTCATCATCAATACGGACCCTCATCAACTACCAGGAAGACACTGGGTGGCGTTTTACGTAGACGCCCAGCATGCACTAGAAGCATTTGATTCATATGGACGATCACCAAGTGATTACTCTCCCTACATCAAACAATTTATGCAAACATTTGATACAGTGTTTGTGAATAAAAAGATACTTCAGGGATTACAGACAAACGTATGCGGACAATACTGTCTATTTTATCTAATGTGTCGTTGTAGAGGATACTCCATGACAAACATAACAAACATATTCAATCATAGTTTGGCACAAAATGATCAGTTTGTTTATAGCTTCATAGACGACAGATTTTACTGCTGTACACATAGACCTTCTATTTTATGTCAGACTTGTACAAATAAAAGTTTATAAAAATGTCACGTCTTTTTTATTGTTGATATAACGCACATGTATCTTCTTTGAAGGTTATTCTATAAAAACATTTGAAGGTGATGGATGCATGGTGGGAACGCGAAAGCTTACTTAAGTTTGAAACCCCAACTTCAATTTTCATTGCAGCTCCAAGTGGGTCGGGTAAGACCATTTTGACAAAAAAAATTTTGAAACATGCCAATGGTATGTTTAAGACTCCTCCTACAAAAATTATATTTTGTTATGCAGTTTGGCAAAACGTTTATGCTGATATGCAGAATGAAATCAAAAACATACAGTTCTATAAAGGTTTTCCGAGTATGGATGAATTGAACACATGGGGTGAAGAAGCAGGACATAAATTGTTGGTTCTTGACGATTTGATGATACGAGGAGCTGAGTCTGAAGAACTTGTTCACATGCTGTGTGTTGGAAGTCATCACACTAATTGCACTGTTATTTTCTTATTACAAAACATCTTCCATAAATCGAAATCTTTAAGAACTGCCTCATTAAATTGTCACTACTTTATATTAATGACATCAAAAAGAGATCCATCCCAAATACTAACATTAGGGAGACAAATGTTTCCCGGACAAACAAAATACTTTATGGATGCCTACAAGAAAGCAACTTCTACGCCATATGGATACCTTTTGGTAGATATAAATCCTCATACGGACAAATCTTATCAGTTGCGCACACACATTCTTCCAGGAGAGAACACGGTAGTTTATCAACCTCTAGAATGAAAGAAGAAAAAAAGAAATGTTTTGTTCATTTTCTGTTGACATGTTCCTCTGAACAATTTGACTATATACTTCACACGCTTACCAAAGAACAACTTCAAACCATGATCGAAATTTTATTGAATGTGGTAAAAGGAGTGTGTCCCATATCTGACCACAATAAAACCGTGCTGGTGAGAAGAAAGAGAATCATTCGAGAAGTGTTACTACCCAAGCTAACACAGTTACAAAGAAAAAGGCGATTAATCAAAATTAAAAAACTTTTGCCTATTTTTTTAGATGCTTTTTTAAAATATGTCTCGTGAGATGATATTAATCCCTAAAATAAAATACGAACATTTAATAAAAAATTCTCAACAGGACATAGTGAAAAAAGAGGTAACAAATGAGCTCGAAAAAAATGATGAACAAAAGTCAGACAAAGTAACAGATTCTAAACATATGGATAGATCATATGTTAAAATGAAACCCAAACTATTTCTAAACAAGAAAGTATCGCTGAAGAAACGACCTCCCAAGCCGAGCACAGCAACCAAAACAAAATGGTTGACATTTAATGTTTAAACGATTACAACATCAGCCAGGAATGTGAGTGTGGCGTGGGAAGCATGTCTATGATGGTATGAAAAGCCATTTGATTGAAGTTCAGATAAAGATGAAAAGAACCAATTATCACGTTCACAACAGGATATTTCTGGAATTGTAAAAACTTTCATGGGAAACATTTCTACAACACAGTCTCATGCTGGGTGTTGGAATTTATTGATTGACATTCTTTGAATTCCATGTAAAAAAGTAATGCTCCACGACAGATATAAAAGGAGTCACATTCCTCCTCAATGGTCATTTTACGATGGATCCGCTGGCGGATGATTTTTTGGAATGTTTGATTGATAAATATCCCGATGGTGACAAGAAGTTGACATCGGAAGTAAAAAATCTGAAGAGAAAATTGGAGGACTTTAACGAATCAGACGATGAAGACTTAATACATGAACTAGAAAGAGTAGAAAAAAGGTCTAAAAAAGAACTCACACAACATCATTCAACGTCGGTATTGAAGCCCGTGTCTACTTGCAAACATTGTGGAATACCTTTTGACACATATGAGTTATTATTCCAACACGTCACTGACAACCATCCCTTGAACGAACAAACAGGTGGAAGAGCCATGAATAATGCGGATAATAATGACACCGATATACAAAATTCTGCATCAAACAATACTCATAGTACAGCTAGACGCAAGAAAACATTTAACCGTTATATTCGGAAAGGTGCTATTAGTGATAACGTACACGAAACAACCATTTTTCCAGAAAAAGAAGAAAAGTATGATTTATTAGGATTTTTTGGAAATATGAAGGGTGAAGTAGAAAATGAGATAACGACTAGGCGTGAAAAGATTCGGGACATGAAATGGTACTTGAATCTGAACGTTGAAATGGAGCGGATCGTCAATGATAAGAAAGAAACCATAAATCCTCATTTCCGGAGTAAAACGTATACCTCTTTACGTCATGACAACGAAGATCAATACCTTAATGAAGCATTTCAAAAGATGAATGCATCGTTAGAGGAATTCATTCACAAAGGGTCTGACTGGGTCGTTAAAAAAATTGTCTCTCTGGAGGTTAAAACTGTAAAGTATTCACCTATTGGTGGTTCCAGTTACATGGAATTGCCTACCAAACTTCGACTATCACATTCCATTATTAACATAAAAAACGAAGACCAAAAATGTTTTGTTTGGAGTGTTTTAGCAGCCCTGCATCCCACCAAAAAACACCCAGAACGCGTGGCGCATTATAGGAAATATGAACATTCATTGAATTTACAAGGAATAAATGCCCCGGTAAAGCTTTCCAGTTTTGAAAAATTCGAAAAACAGAATAACTTATCTATCAATGTGTTTGGATATGAAGATGGTCAGATATTCCCATTGTATCTGTCTAAGCAAGAAAATGACTATCAAGCAATCAACTTGTTATACCTTTCCAATGACGATAATTCTCATTATTGTTGGATCAAAAACATCAGTCGTTTCATAGGACACACAAGAAAACACAATGGTCAACGTTTTTACTGCCTTAGGTGTCTACATGCATTTACAAGACAAGATTTACTTGATGCCCACCGACCGTACTGCCAAAAGTTCGATTTCCAAAAGGTAGATTTTCCTAAAGAGGGTAAAAATATCTTAGAGTTCAAGGATTACCACAAAAACATGCGAGTTGGTTTCACAATTTATGCCGATTTCGAAGCTTTAGCTCGTAAAATGGATACATGTCATCCAGATCCAAGTTTACCTTCCACAACACATCAAACAAAATTCGAGGCTTGTGGATATGCATACCAAGTCGTGTGTACCAACAACAACTACACAAAATCTCCCGTTGTTTATAGAGGTGAAAATGTGGTAGAACGTTTTTTTGAAGACATGTTTAAAGAAGAGGAATATATTCAAAGCATTTATCAGGAGATCGAGCCTCTGATCATGAACGAAGAAACGGAAAAACAATTCAAAAACGCAACTCATTGTTACATATGCAATAAAGGCTTTAACAAAGCCTTTATAAAAGTGAGAGATCATTCGCACATCGGAGTGACTGGTGATAAACACTCGCCAACCTACAGTAATTATCGAGGGGCATGTTGCCAGTCGTGCAACTTAAACCTTCAAAATCCATCGTTTGTGCCGATTTTCTTTCATAATTTCCGTGGTTTTGATAGTCATTTATTAATAGAGGCTGCTGGGAAATATAAAAATGAAAAAATCATATGTATTCCAAATAACATGGAAAAATATATATCTTTTTCTGTTGGCAAACTGAGATTTCTCGACTCTTTCCAATTCATGTCCGAAAGTTTAGAAAAATTAGTCAATAATTTGGCAGCAGATGGGCTGACCCATTTTCACCAGTTCAGAAAAGCCTTTCCATCGGACGAGGTGGCAAAGTTATTACTAAGGAAGAATGTTTACTGCTACGATTACGTTGACAGTCATGACAAGTTTCATGAGACAAGATTGCCACCAAAAGAAGCTTTCTATAATTCTATAAAGCAACAACATATTTCCAACGAAGATTATAATCACGCCCAAACTGTGTGGAATGTTATGAGCATGAAATGTCTAGGTGAATACCACGATACTTACCTTTTAACAGACGTTTTGTTATTGGCTGATGTGTTTGAAAGATTCAGAACCATGACTTTGGAATATTATGGACTTGACCCCTGTCATTTTTATACAGCACCGGGACTAGCTTGGCAGTCGGCCTTAAAGATGAGTGGTGTTACTTTAGAACTTCTAACATCACCAGACATGTATAATTTCTTTGAACTCGCCTGCCGAGGTGGAATCAGTATGATATCCAAAAAGTATGCGAAAGCCAACAACAAGTATGTTGAAGGATATGATCCTGCTAAATCATCTTCCTATCTGATGTATTATGACGCCAACAATTTGTATGGTTGGGCAATGTCACAACCTTTACCCACAGGTTTGATGAGGTGGTTAGATGAGGGTGAGATCGAACGGTTTGATTTAAACAAGATACCAGTCGATGGAGATAAAGGTTACATGCTCGAAGTCGACCTGGAATATCCGAATGAACTGCACGAAAGTCACAACTCCTACCCGCTTGCCCCTTCGCACAAAGATGTGAACGACGACGAACTTTCCCCTTACAGCAAAGGTTTACACAAAGACTTGTTTAGTGAACAAAGAAAAAGACCTAAAACCACCAAACTAATACCAACACTGGAAAACAAAATCAACTATACCATTCATTATAGAAATCTGCAATTGTACACTAGATTGGGATTGAAAGTTACTAAAATTCATCGCATCATGGAATTTCACCAATCACCATGGTTAGCAGGATACATTTCGTTCAACACAATGAAGAGACAACAGGCAAAGAATGAATTTGAAAAGAATTTCTTCAAACTAATGTGCAATTCCGTTTTCGGTAAGTTTTTAACAAATGTTTATATCATTTTATTCAAACACACCTTGTGTACTTTTCAGAGAAATTATTCAAAACATCTTACAACAGTACAAGTTTTTTTAGCAAAATGCATAAATTTTCACGATGCTGTATTTTTCGCATGCTGACAGTACCTTTGAATATCATTATATAATTTGTATCAATGTTTGTATCTGATTTGCTTTGTGGTTTTTGTTGATTTTGTATCATTTTGAAGAGATTATTTCCCCTTGCAGGCAAAACGATGGAAAACCTTAGAAATCGTGTAGACATCAAACTAGTGAACAACAACAATGCCTTGAAACAATATACCAGTAGACCATCATTTGAGCGTTTTCAAATTTTTAATGAAGACCTTGTTGGCGTTGAAAACAAGAAGATAAACTTACTCCTCAATAAACCTGTCTATGTAGGAGCCACTATTTTGGAACTTTCTAAAACAGTAATGTATGACTTCCACTATAATGTCATGCAAACGAAATATGGAGACAACCTTCATCTCTTGTTTACCGATACAGATTCTCTGATGTATGAAATATTCACGCAGGATGTATATCAAGATATGGCAACGTTTAAAGACTATTTCGATACGTCTGGATACGACCCAAGCCATCCACTGTTCTCAACAGTCAACAAAAAAATTGTTGGAAAGATGAAAGACGAGTTATCGGGTGAGTAATTTTTTCTCGTATTTACTGACATGGATTAAAACGAAAATACATTTTTTCATAGATTTGTACTCTTCCAATGTGGAACGCTATTTCACTCAAATAACGTTCTTTTTGTCGTTTTAGGCGTTCCCATCAAAGAATTTATTGGTTTGAGGCCCAAGATGTATTCTTTGATCTATGATTTGAGTGATGGACAAAGGGAAAAGAGGACGGCTAAAGGAATTGCCAAAAGTACCATCGACAAACAAATTCGTCACCTACATTATAAACGGTGTTTATTTGATAACAAAGTGACATTGAACGACATGTACCTGATTCGAAGTGACAATCACATTTTGTACGTGAACAACGTTAAAAAAACTGGATTGTGTAATTTCGATGATAAACGTTACTGGAAAAATTCTGTGCATAGCTATGCTTATGGACACTATAAAATTCCGAAACATAAACTATGCTGTAATGTATATTGTTGAATTATTTGTAAATATTTGTAAATAATAAAAAAATATATATATTCATAGTTTTATTGGTGTTCATATGATCTACATTTAATGGTTATGGTCATTACAGTACATTGAGTGCAACTAACTTTTATTTAAATTATTGTCACTGCAACTGGCTAAAGAACTCCATGGGATCAAAATTTTCTTCACCCTTTAGTCTTTTGGTTGAACCATTCAAAGGCAACGTGTTGGGCCTCTTGTTGGAATTCCCGAGCACTTTTATTGGTTGTGCGGTATAAGGTGGGGGTGGTGGCGGCATCAATTCTTGAGGTGATGGTTGTTTTGGCGGTAGTTGTTGTGGAGATTGTACTGACTGTTGTGGAGGTTGAGGGTGTTGCTGTTGAACCTTCAAAAGAAAAGGAAATTTTGTTATTTTTGAAATGGGTGGAAAGATTTTTTTTAATGTTAGAATCCGACCGATTAATTATTTAAAATGAGAAAAAAACTTACCCCAAATTCTGGCCACAACTGCTCCAGTGCATCCTTCATGTTGGCTAACTCCATGAATTCGTCCCAACCTAGAGAGCACCTTCCTGGATTTCTAGGGTTGTTGTTGTAAAGGTTGATGTAAAAAAAATCATTCACTTTGGTCAGAACAATGGCCATATTGCGACCGAAATTGGTTCGCACTTCCAGGTTACCACGAATGCTTTGTTTTTTGGTAAATGCGTAACTTTCCATTTTATTGCGTTGGTTAGGTATGAAAACAACAATTCGCAAGTGTGTGATGTGTGTTTAGAAAACAGTCCTCTTTATAGTATTGCAGTCCAATGTGGGTGTTAGCTACTCCCCTTTTTAGTCGACCAATGGAAATAGTAGGTATATCATTTAATGGTGGTTTTCTTTTAGTTTTGCTGACTCGATATTCCCATGATCGAGTTTTTTATTAATCACAGAGGATCAGTGAAGTAATTCAAAGCAATGCCTTTAATGTGGAAAATGATGATGAACTTGCCAATTACCTCTTCAAAGAACTTCAAAGTCAGCCATATGCTTAGTCAATTACAAACAACTGTGAAAGTAACCCCTGGTCATGGGAAAACGAGTTTTAAAGACAAAAAAAGACTTTACATCCTGTTGTTTTTGTAGAAATGATCGTATTATAAGATTTAAGAGTACGTGGGAAATGTTGAAAACTACAAGGTTACCGATTCTCCCGCTATTTTTCCTTTTCGAAATTTTCGAAATGTGGGAAAATAGCTGTTACATTTTGAGACTTTATAAATACTTGAAACGTGAATGAAATGGAAAAGTGACGGTTGGGGTTGATTTTTTTTTAATTTAAAGGTACCAAATGTTTTGCGGTTAGCATATCAAAAGCAATCCCATAACTGTTCAAAGGGATAGAGGGTAAATGGTTTGTCTGTGATTTTGAGTTAAATAGAACAGACTTAAATTACGCTACAAAAGTTAAAATCTAGAGGGATGTTTTGACTATGTCTAAAACATTTTAACTGAGTGAGTAGTTTGTGGAATTTCTAAAAAATCCATCAAATCAAATCATAATAATGAGGAGTGCAAACTGCAGTCATGTGAAATTTTTGACGTGATCTCCATATTTTTGTAATGGTCGCTTCCTGTTTTGTTTTGTGTTTTTTATTACTATTTATGGACTTTTAAAATGACTCATTTTGTCAGTTTCGACATTTTTGTAATAGTTCATTTTGTTATTGGTGAAAATTAGATTGATAAAATATGACGATTTGTTGTTTTCATCTCTCTCAGTACTTTCAGTACTTTGATTATTGTAAAACATCACCGATGTCTTATTATTATAGCCTAAAAAATTACAAAACCGTCATTTTCAAGGTGTAACAATCTTGTTATTTGTGCGTTCCATACTTTTTTGGTTGTTTCATAAATACCCTTATGTTGATTAATTCTGGTCGTTTTAACAAAATATTCACATCCCATGTTTTTCATGTAATATTGCAATGAGTGGTGTTCATACTTTATTGCGTGAGTTATCTCTTTATTCAATTAGCAACCACAATAAAAATGGTGTCATGTATGCTGACAACTCCATGTACGTTTCGTATGCTTTGGTTATTATAATCAACAAAAATCACCTGCTTATAACGTTATTCATATAAATCTATAACATGGGAGGCAACTGTGTTGCACTCAGCAAAAATATCCACGAGTTGTCCCTCTCTAAACAGAGTTACTGATAACTGGCGTGAACCAAGTTGTGCGATGAAATTAACACATAAATGTCTTGTGAAACTACGGAGCTTTATTGGTTTTTCACACAAAATTCAAAAATTGTGTCTTGGGTGCAATGTAAAGCTTCGAAAACTACAACGACCGTTATTGAAATGTCTGCACAACTTTACATGGGAGACAACTCTATGAGGCAAATCCCATTCGGAACCAACCGTTCGGAACCTCTACTTTGTAATAATAACTGAAAACCCCGAAAATTTTCAGTAAGTATTACAAAGCGACCATGCTGTTCAAAATGCTGGAAATTATTTTGCTCTGTTTCGTGTGTTTTGTCTTACACTGTTGTGATGGTGTGGATATAAAAGAAGTGTGTCAGTTACGTGACAATCTGAATTTTAAGAAGGATTATGTATGTGCAGACACCAGTTATGAAACATATACATGGAGGTCAACAACTCCTGTGGAGAGAATTATATTTCCAAGTTTGGACGAAAAATCCAAGATCACTGTAGAGCAGGCCTCAGTCGAGGTCATTATTATTGAGAAAGGCGCACCAAATCTGTGCAACAATATAGTTGTACCTGGTTCAGTGATTGTCAGAGTTGAGGAGTCAAAATGTGTAAGTGCATATTGCAATACTTTCATGGTTGTGTTTGTAAATAACAATACGCCATCAAAATCATTTATAAATTTGAACACGTTAATCATCCAAGCTTTGAGCTTTCACGACGAAAAGCGGTTTTAATGCAATTTCGTTCTAACATAGTGTTACTTTTGAAGATTTCAAGGAAACATAAGTTGTCAGCAAAGGTAACACTATAACCACAAATAAAAGTAGTATCACACAAACAACTGGTTTGAAAACACAGACAGACAGCACTTTGGGCTGACCAAGAACTTTGATACCCACAAAAATTTGAATCATAATGAAGAATTTAGCAAGACACAGTAATATGGTAATGGTTAATACTTTTTATTGATGACATAAAATTTATATACAAATAGTCATGATGACAACCTCTAAAAGTTCTGGTTTTAAAATATATGAAGTGTCACGTGTCTCTGTTCCAAGCACATCAGATCTGAAAAAATAAAAATACTGATCTAAATATTTGAATGTAACACTGCAATCAAAGTTTGTTATTTGATTTGTCATTTCTTAATCAATTTTTTATGTTGGGCAGTTTATCTTGCCGCATGTTTAATCTATACATAGGGTTACATTGATGAGTAATAAATTTTTTTTTACAGCCTTCTGTGAAATCCAGCACACCACACATGGGATCGGACACTTCTTCAGTCAGACCTACTTCAGTAAGTTTAATAAGGTTCTGAGTAGTTAATAATGTATAAATTTTTATTTTTATGTTTTTTTTATTTCCCAAATGTGCAGGTGTCGTTAGGATAACATTTTGTTTTATTTTACTTTTTTCACACCCGAATCCTCTTATTTTTCTGAATTGATATTCTGCTAGTTAATTTTTACAGATCAAAGGAAAATTTTTAACCATTTGATAAACATCGCTAAACATTCAATTTTTTTTACAGACAGAGACTGAGTCGAAGACTCCGCCAAGGCATACTTCAGTAAGTATAAGGAAATAAATATACAAATGTACCTACCACATTTGATCATCGTCTGATTCCTCTTGTCTGGAGTACTCAGCTGGTGAAGCTTGGGGTAATGGTGGTGGTGAAACACAAATTTTCCTCTGGGAATCCAATATTGTCTCATTTATCTTCTGTCTACAATTGTTATATAAATTCTTAATTATTTCAATGAAAATACAAGCATTTTTATGTAATGTATATTGTATTTAATATAATCATTATTTTTGCAGATTACTCCTGACACTAGACTGGATGAAGAGAATATTCCGTGGCTTTATTCCACCATTTCCCTCATCATTGGTAAGTACGTTTTGGTTCTTGCACCTCAGATTTTATAGTTTTTTCATTAAAAAGGCAAGAAAAGTAATCTTGCACAAAAGAGATCACACTATAAATGTTTGGGAAGATATACACTTTGTTTCAAGGATTTGGATAGTCGCATTGTTGTTCTTTTTATGCACGCCTATCACTTACAAGTGTTCATTCCATCTTTTGGTAGATTCAAAGTAAGAATGTCATGTCATATTATGTGAAAACTTTTTTATGTGTTTTAAGGCATTGAATAATTTCGCAAAAACTGATTGCTGACATCATTGCCAAATATATATCATATCGTGCAATTTTTTCCTATTTTTTCAGTTATCCTTATTGTCGTGCTGGTATGCTGCTGTAAGTGCATAAGAAAGCGTGTAAGAAGAAATAAGAACCGAGATAATATAAATGACATCGAACTTTCTTCAGAAGTCGTTTTTAGCACACCAAGAATATTAAAAACGGATTGAAGTTAAACAATATTATGGTTAAACAACTGTATGACTGTATGTGCATACAAATGTTATGTTAAAATATCAAAAATATAAACAATTGCTATTCTTTACAGGTAATGTACAGTACATTATTTTACTGATTCTTCCTGTATGGTCAATTTTGCATAGACTATTTCCGAACATTTTTGATAATGCCGTACTGAACAATTTTCAACAACTTCTTGAATTTTTGTTGAACTGGAGACCCATCAACCCTCATTGGATAAATCCAAGACCAGATCCGCCACCCATCAACCCTCAATTGATGAATCGGAGACCAGATCCAGCACCCAATAACCCACCACCATTAAGGAGGTCTAATAGATTAAAACGGCAAGTAGAGAGACTCAATTTGTAACTGTGATTCTAATATTATCCATATTTACATATTTCAATGTAGATCTTTTTAGCAAATGATTTTGGTAAATATTCAGTAACCTTCAAGAATACAACTGACACTCAAACTTTAGTTTAAATAAATGTCATTGACTTTGCAGTTAAAAAAAGATAAATACCTTTGTGTCATAATTTCCACCACCATTTTCTTTATTCTTGGACCATGGGATCGATCATCGTCCAAACACTGTGCCAGCTGGCACAACCAGACCAGTTTTTCAGAATCTGCCAACAACAGAAACCTCCTGCCCTCGCTAGTGCTGATATGTACCAGGTGGTGGTACATCCACGCTAATGTCTTGTCAAGTTTACATGTCAGGTCTATCGACGTAAGCATTTTCTCGATCTCTTCTTTTGTCGAGGGATCTTTTATACACCATTCACACGGTACATGCTGTACAGGCATATAATACAAACTTTCTTTTTCGTAGCGTAGTTGATAGTCCATTATTTCTGATTCTGATTATTATTTTTGTAGAATGATAATTTTGGTGCTGATTAAATGTTATATACTAAATCCCCAAATGTTAACCCCTCCCCATCCATATAGGTATTAGCTATTCGATGTTTCACAAAGCTGGATGGTAACCCCTCCCCCTCCATATAGATATTTCTAAAAAGTGTTTATGTTGGTATTTTTGCAAAACCTAGGCATGTCAATTTTATAAGAGGAGGAGCATGAAAGTCTGTCTGATCATATCAGGGTGTTCCTGGTGCTTTATATTTTATTGTTTTAATTCATTTCATTGCCTGTAAATTGACAGCATACATTTAAAGATATATCCAGTTAATTAAAACTGAGAAATTCATTTCTGCACATTTTGTTTTAGTATATTGGTAACTCCTAGTTCAAATTTAATGTCTATTTTTACAATGCTTGTGTATATTTACTTTAGTCAAAGATTTTACATTTTGAAATGGGGTAGTTTTCTAGAATCTGTTTTCATAGTTGAATTTTATGTAGAGAGTTGTCCTTTATTTGTCAATACCATCTTGGTTGTGACATAGTTATATAGTTTTGTTATACATGTATCTATTTCTTTGATATTTTGTAAGTTTTTTGCCATTCATATTTGTTTTGAAGTTTATTAATCATATTATTTTTACACATCAAAAATATTTCAACCTGCTTTTCAATTGTGACATTTTTCTTTAAATATTAAAACATACAAAATATGACAGTTTCTCAACTGCTTTACATTTATTAAATTTTTGGTATTTGAATGAAAATTTTAATCATCCTACATGTACATGAGCCTTTTTCTTTGCACTGATTTCCAATGCATGACGACAATGTTTTTTTTATCATGTGGTGCTAAATCCAGTTCATCACTGTTGGCTTGATTTCATTAAAAAAAATTCATATTGATTTAATCCATTTACTTCCATTATGTACTATTATGTTACATTTACCAGATGTTAGATTTTTCAAATACAGTATTAATGGTTTGTATATACATGTATGTGATTTTTGTAGTGGTAGTTTCCATTCAACGTCCACCTCTGACATTCCAAGTTTTATATTTCTAAATAGTAATTTTATATTTTATGAAATGCCTTGGTCAACTTTTTTATTCCATCTGTACATGTTTTAAAGTTGTGTTAAAACCTCCAGTCATATTTTATGTATGATCATGATGTTATATACTGTTTTTACACTGTTATTATAATATACTGGTTTTGTTGAATGAAATTTTGATATATATTTTACATGTTGTATGCAATTTTTGTGACAGTATTAATTATTTGTTTACCTGATTGTAGTGGTGGGTATCATTCAACTTTAAACTTCACAACTCCTTACTTTTTGATTTGATATATATACAAGTACTTTATTACTAGTCATTCAATTATTAAAATCAAACCTATTTTTTAAAAGTGCTTTGAAATTTCTTGTTTTTACGACTTACTACACTGTTTATAGTACTGGTTTTGTTGAATGATTTTGTTACCCAGATAAGCTGTAAATTTTTGATTGATACGGGTTTTGTTGAAGAATTTTTTTTCTATATTTTACACTAGTATGCAATTTTTGTGACAATATTAATTATTTGTTTACCTGATTGTAGTGGTAGGTATCATTCAACTTTAAACTTTACAATTCCTTACCTTTTGATTTGATATATATACATGTGCCTACATGTTCCACTTATTTATCTATGTACTATATTACTAGTCATTCATTTATTAAGATCAAACTTATTTTTTAAAAGTGCTTTAAAATTTCTTGTTTTTACGACTTACTACACTGTTTTTATAGTACTGGTTTTGTTGAATGATTTTGATACCCAGATAAGCTGTAAGTTTTTGATTGATTTCTATATTTTCATTCAAATTTTTAATTTTCTTTACCAAATTTTAGTTGAAAATACCCGACGACCATATTTAAAAAAATTCATCTACAGGTTTTGCATTCTAAATTCTCATTCACTTTTTATATAAAGAAAATTGTCTAGTTTCATCATTCTTCATATTTTCATTCTAAAATTTTTATTGGTGCTGATTTTACACAAACATTTAGATATTGCTTGTTACAATGTTTTACAGGTTTTATTGAATGAAAATTGTTACTGATTACTGTGTTTGTTTTATTTCCATAGTATGCCTGCTGTAGAGCAATTACTTTAACATCTGTTGACACTTAATTACAGTGCAGTTCCCATGTTTGCTAAATGGTTTTTGATTAGACTGAAGTCTATCATAACTGCACTACACCTGTTATTTGGTTACCCCTTTCAGAAGTTAATTGCCTTTTGAAGTACATGGATTGCTTTGAAGTGGTAGGTTATGAAGTTGTGTATGTTTTACTCATTAGCACACTTGAAATGTTCTTTGTGAGATTGGTCAATGACTTCTGACCTGCTGTGGTGGAAATGAAATGTTTTGAAGTTGTGTGTAAGAGAAAGAAATTACTGTCCGCAGTTGTTGTCATTTACTGACTGTAATAAGCAGTTAATTAGTTTAGAATTTATTTTTACCAGGATGACTTGAAAAAAACTAGCATATAGTCATGGGAAAGTATATTTTCTCTGAGTTCCAGGGTTTTAGAAATTGAAAGAAAAACACAAATAGCAGTCCAATATTTATAAATGACCAACATACAGCTTTAATTGCTTTTCTTTAGTGCATTTTCAATAGAAATGTCAATGTACTTCTGTAGTCTTTTGAGGTAATTCCATTGACGCAAGTTCAGATATAGTGCAAGTGGTGATTTTCCATGACTGAGGTTCTGAAAAATCATTACCACTTCTTTCTGATGCAAACATACAGTAACATAATGTCCGTCTGGGAGTCTAAATTGCCTCCTGTAATCACATAATGTATTATTCCATAATTCATTGGATTCGTCTGCCTGTCCTGTCGTCAGCAACTGCAAACAGTCTGAAGACCTGTTGTACACTTTTTCCATTTCATACACAGAATTAGTCAATACCAATGTTGCACTGATCAGTGAAAGTAAAACCACGATTCCGGTCATTTTTATTAAATCAAAATGAAAATTATAGTTTTGATATATGGAGCTAAGACTAGACCTGATGCTTGCCAATCGATTCATTTGATACGAGTTTTCAGAAGGCATATTGACTCTTGCTCAGTTGAACAATATATGACCCAAGTCAGATAAAGCAGTATCTTTTCATAGTAAACAATTCCCTTTACCCCCAATTTATTGATTCAATCACGAACACAAAGTTGCATGCTTGACAAACTA
>JARWCS010000045.1:467348-480074 GCA_034783895.1 Geukensia demissa | reverse complement strand
TTTAACTCGCATCGCACGTGATAAGGTTTGTCAGTTACCTGCCCAAGGTCGGTGGTTCTCTCCGGCTTCCTCCACCACTAAAACTGACCGCCGCGATATGACTGAAATAATGTTGAAAGTGGCGTTAAACCCCAATCAAACAAACAAACAAATACTTTTTGCATACTTGCTCTTTTGTCTAATATCTGGACAATAAGGGAGCGTTTGTTACTTGTCAATATCTTATTTATATGTTATAATGATCCGTATGTCTGTAATATATTTTTCGGGAATATTATATAACAAGGAGTAATGTATTATCATTCTGATATATCCAAACTATGCAAAAGCCAGATTTGATTGGCCAATTAAGATAAGATTGATTTCTCGCTTGACTTGAAAGTAAATATCGAAGACTGATAAAGATTTCTCAAATGATAATTTATTCAGATTAACATCCTTATTAAATTTTTGACATTTTAATGCCAAACTGGTATTGCTAACATTTTATCAAATCTTGAAAGTTTCCATAAAATAGCGATAAATCTTTCATAACTGTATCGTAAGAAATTCACTGACATTTGACATGCGTTGCTACATATCAGGAACCCGAACTTGTCGCATTGAAAACATGTCGTACATAAAAATCACACCACATCCTTCCAGCATTAAAATTTTCCTTAATTAAATTATTTTTCCTAAAATTGTGATATCAGATCATTTAAACTTTCAAAGTAACAAAAATACCGGACACTCGAGAATTTTCAAATATAAAAGAGAACTCAGCAAGATAAGACAATTTACTAAAATATTTGCACTCTTCATTTTATTATTCGACTCTAAACCTAGTGTACAATTTCTTGTCTAAAATAATTAAAACAGTTTGTGGTTCATTACCTCCTACTAGAGAAAGAATGCCAGCTCTGAAAACATCGAAAACGAGAAATGTTTAGTATGCGACAAGAAACAGGGGTTTTGGTTTCAACAAATAAAAATTCTACGAGTGTTCTACGTGAGCTTTTCATTTTTCTGAGTTCAAAGACAAAATTGCACTGCAGATGGTATGAAGAATTTCAGAACATACATTTGTGCTAATGTATGACTTGGTTTACCAGCTTTATGAAAAAGATAAATCGTTATTTAGCTAAACATACAATTAGTCAGTACAGAAGAGTGCAACTAAACCGTTAATCAGTTATTGGTACCTATGTTTGAAAAATAATGTAATTATATTTTCTTGTCAAAGATATCTTTTCATTTGCGTTATTTGTATTCAAATGGCACACAAATCCTGTGAATCATCCCCTTGAATGCTATAACTATAGCTATACAAACAATGATATAGCTGTAGTCAGTTTTGGCGTTTGTGCAGTGATTTAAATTTTGGTCCCTGGCGTTAATCCAAATAAACAAATGACTTTGTTTTAAAAATCCGAATAAGGAAAGGGTTACCGGCATTAGTTCCATGTCCTTTATTTTTATAATACATTTAATCTTGTTTGTAAAAGCGTGTTTTTCGGAGCAGTATCGACAGAATATTTATCTATTTACAGTAAGTTTTAATAGCCTTCTCAGCATATATTTATGTAACATTGGTAAACTCGTATTTTTGAAAGCTGTGTTTATTACCATTCCAGCGGAAAGACATGTTGTAATGACCTTAGCGCAAAACCCATAATGAATAAATCGCGGATTCTTAGACATTTTGACGTCTTTAAACATGTCTTATGACAATAACTAGGTACTTAAAGACACTTTTTAACATTTGTCACGGTCGCTAGATGTCTGAAGACACCGAGGTTCATTCATTAGGTCGCAATGTTTTCGTATCGTAATATGCATTCGTGTAAAATTTTATTGAAATAGGATAAAATTTGCGAGATATGTACGCGCATGTCTGTTTGCAGGGGTATAATAACACAAATGATCGTTTTCAAATGTCATTTTCACTAAAATTTTGCTTTTCGTTTTTATCTAGATTTTCCTGTGTTTCTGCATTTTTGTGTTGTTGGATTATTTCTTTGATACATTTCTGTGTTTTTACTACGAAATAGGGAAGTTTTGAAACAAATGTCAAAGAGATACGAAGACAGGGTCAATTTCCAATACCTTTATAAGGCTTTAAAGGGCACCAAATCGCTCTACTTAAATGACAAGTAGACATATTGAAGTATACAAGCCGAAAATCGACAAATAATTAGGATTTTTTAATGACACCAGGTACTTTCCAATTTCAAATGTGGTACTTCATTACTTCGTTTGAATCATCTATACCAAGACAGAAATTAATTTTTTAATATTGTTTTCATTGTCCTTCAACTTTACATCTCCGTTTGTATCCATATTAAATTAGGTTTGAGCTTAATTTTGAATAAGGCAAAACCCATTCACTGGACACCTATATAGTATGGTACATGTATACATGTGTCAATATATAACCTTGTTTTTCATGTGTATTTTCGAAGATTTCTCTTATTGATATTTGTCTTTTGGATAAGAAAGTAGTAACCTTCTATTATTCCTTTCCCTTTGTCGAGATATAAAAATGAGCCAAAATGTATGAACACCTTGAGGTTGGATCCAGGGCCAACCTAATCCCGTTAGATATTCTCACTGATTTCTAAAATCCTGGATCGGCATGTTTCATAAAGTAATGTCATTTTAATCCAGTATATTCAAAAATTTATAAATTTAAAAACTCAAAAATATGCACAACAGACAACTGATCCTCAAAAAAAAACTTTGACAACTACTCAAACTTGGCCAATTTAGGGGAAACATATTGAGAAATGGCTCTTTATCCTCCTTTATATGCATGTTCCGACACGAAATAGGCTATTGTAAAATAACCTTTAACTTCAGTAAATCCATATACCATAATTATATAATATGCAATAAGGAATAAATTTATATAAATAATTTCTCTGAAACTCGCTTTGGCTTTTATGTCCGTTCTTGGAGATCAAATAAGAACAAACGATCCATAATTATCTGTATTAAAAATAAATTATACAAAACCTCGTTCTTTTAAAACAACAATGGGATATTAATTTCCATCATAAATAAAAAATTATTAATAAATGTAAAATTTAACAACAAATCATGAGACTGTCCAATGAACGGATGCACACACACATGAACATGGTTTGGTCGGGTAGGTAACTGGTCAAGAGTTCTGATACATCTATCTTGGTTAACAAAATAACCCCATTTCACAGCAATGTTATTCTTATCACAAAACGATAAAAATGTAAAAAAAAAATTATATCCAGGTATTACATGTTTTGAAACAGTAGCTACGGACTATTTTCGATGCGGATTCCCAAGCCTTAAGGTATGTCTGACAACTGTAGATCATATCGATCGATCTGTAGTCTTTTGGTCCGTTATCATGACAACTGGTGCCACTACATAATATCTGGAGACACAAACAATGTCCTCGTCAACATCTGAAATAAAACAGAGTTTGTGATAAGGATCGATTCCAGTCAGATAACTTGTGAAATATGATTATAAACCACAAATCTTTGTCGGGGCTTATTTTATGCCAATTGCTCACTGGTTAATAATCCACGAAGGTGTGGATCCAGGTGACCAAAGGATGACATCATCACTGTTTTTTTTATTTATAAAATTGAGAGAGATTTTGGTGGCTTCAAATAAAGTGTAGCTGGCCTAGTGTTATTATCTCAGAAGTATATAATGACTTATCCATTTGTGTATGGCCCATGTCCTTGATTTCATTCAAATGTTATATTTCCTGTTTTGTAAATTAAAATTTATCAAAATTTATTTATAACTTGTAAAAGATAAAATTCTAATTTGTTAACACGTATCAAATTTATTATACTTATTAACTAAAAGTGTCATCGGGGAATCCCTTAATAGTTTTTCCAGTTTGCAGTCTTAACAGCACCACCGCAATACACAATAAAACGTTCGTGTTGCTCATTTAACCAAGCACCTGCCTGAAAGTGCTACAACGTTCGAGATTCATTTTGACTGTCATAAAATATAATTTTTCTTACGTCAGCAGTAGAGGAGACATTTATTAATTGTTCCATAAACTGTTTTTGATGTGTACATGAAATGGATTAATGTTCATCATAAATTAAGAAAATGTGTTTCTTTCTGATAGAACTAAACATTTTACCGGGGCAAAAATGGATATTTTACTACTCGAACACATTAATTATATTGTTTCTTAAAAGCTCAACAAGATCTAGCGCGGTGTGTTTGTTTCATCCGCAGAAAATTCTGTTCAAGACGGTAATTGATAGGTATGAGCCTCGTGCCATTACAAGAAAACGCAGAATTTGAAATGCATCATCTTTAATGATAGAAACAGAGAGTGATGCGTTTTGTCAGAGCAATAATCATTTCTATAACAAATGTTCGTCCTCCGACTGATGTTTTTGACAGATGGCTGAGGGGTTTCTTGTGCAAAAGAGCGTCACGACACTTGAAAACTTGAGAAGAAAATGCCAAAGAAAATGCTTGAAAAATGTAAAAGTAATTTTCTTTCATGTCTTAGAAATACATTGCCGTTAATGTTGAGGAAATAGACTCTAAGTTAACATTCTTGTATCCTTGGTAATGTATCTCCTCAAACGTATGTTAAATCGTAATAAAAGTAGTAAGTGTATGAATTTACCACACATTAGATTTCAACAAAGAAAAAATGATTACAAAAATATTGTTTCATAACCTAGAATAAGAGTAATGGGAAAATATGGTAAAATCAAAACCACATTTATTAAATCTAACAAATTAATATACCAATTTTTATCAAAGACTTTGAGAAATAAATCTATTTGTGAGCAGTGTACTATATAAAAAAGTAATTAAGAGGCATTTTTGTCAGCCAAAGATTAAATTGTGAGAACTCATTGTAATATTAATTAAAAATAATATTTTAATCTGAAATGTGGTTTGCTCGTTTACAGACAGTATATGCAATTGTTATATAGTGATGGTAAGTACCAAACCAGATGCAATTATCATATATGATAAACAGAGCATATATTACACAATATTAACAATGGAAGTCGGTAATTTATGACGTCTGGTTGCACATCAGTAATAATTATAAGGCACAAAAACATTTATTCCTGCAGACCGTTAACCGTACAAAAAAGGGTAAATATCTATACACAAAACTGTAACAGTACCACCCAATATCCCCGAGAAACAACAGAAAATAAAAAAAAAACTGATACGAAATATAAGTTATCTTATTACTTATATTGTTTTTCATAAATTTCCAACACCCCAGATTATTTTTAACAACGTAGAAAGGTCAAATAAAAAAGTCTTAATATATTGAGTGTGAACGGTGTTTATGCTCTTGCAGAAAAAGATCCCTGTCCCAAAACTACCTGTTGCACTAAATCATTATTTTTTTTATTAAACAGACTGTTTACAAAATTTTTCCGACTGAAAAGAGGATATTACCATACCAATTTAAAAATAATTGACGAACGGAAATATAAACTATATACAATGTTTATATATAAAATATATACAAGTGTATACTTGTACAAAATGCATTTGAAAACAACCAACAGGACAATATCCAAGACCTTACACCAGAGCTCAAGTTGATACAAAATCGGATTGTATCGAACCCTGTTCGAATTTCTGTCCACACAAATCGCAAACAATTATAATTCATCACTGCTGAGTTGGTAGCAATGACGAGATTATTGGTACAGATTATATATCGTGTCTTGATATCTTTCTGTTAATGATGCATCTGTCACGATAAATAAATTCCGCCTTTATCCCCATCATTGATATTGTACAGAAGTATAAGATACGTATTCTTGGCCTTGTCATTGATATTGTACAGAAGTATAAGATACGTATTCTTGGCCTTGTCATTTCAAAAGAACAAAGAGATGTTATTTATTACAGTTTTGTAAGTTTTTTGCAGAGTTTTCTTCAGACAAGAGTTGTTGAAAATTAAAAAGAAATATGTCCATTTTGATTCATCTTTTATTTAATTATTTATACAATTATAATGTATCGATTTTTTTTTATTAAAGTACAATTTAATTTAAAAAAGATTTAATAATTTTATTTTTCAGCTGTTGGAATAACCTGACTGTTTTCAGTGCTATTAATATAAGGAGGAATCATCTACATAACCTATATATGTAAAAGTCTTTTAAAAATAAATGAATACGCCTTCCGACCGATCTTAATTTTTTATAAGTAAAGTAGTTACCGGAAACTCCCGTGGAAACTTTATTGTACTCCGTTATTAAGCCCTCTAATCAGAAAACAGTATGGAACATAATTTAATGGCAAAAGGGTAATATAATGATATAAAAAATCGAATTAATAGTACAAATTGCACCATTTACATTAATTTTCAAAATGTAATTTGTCTAAAGCTATTAGTATATCGCATATAATATCTTTTAATTTTACTATTTATTTATCAATTTTATGATATCTATCATATTTTTGATAAAATCTCGCATCCTTCAACACCGTTTCTAAAGATTAAAGAAGGATTTCTGAGATAAACCATGACAAGTTTTGATATTATGCTGGTCAAACAGAGGTTAAACTTTCAAAATTCTTGGTTTTATATGTAAAAGATATCTCCTTGGAGTTCTATTTATTATCCGTTGAATTCTTATAAATGCTGATTCAGTAAAAAATATCGGATTTTGCAGAGTTTGTTTTTATTTCTAAATCATAATTTAGTATTGTTTTAAAATATATCCCTACTACGTTTTCTATTCAGTTTATATCTTTTTATTTAAAACTTGGAATCAGAACTTTGACATCAACTTGTTACAAAATAGGACCAAATTCAGAAGGAACTTTTGAATGATTGCTTACCATCTAAAAGATAATATCAAGAACAATACATGTTCAAATGTAATGTATTCAGACTTTGTGTCTTATACATGCAGTATTTCTGTATTTTTCAAGGAGACAAGATATTTTTACAAATGTACAAAAATTTTGCTTATTACTGGATCAAACAATAAAAGAACCTAACAGGAGTAACCGTTTGATTTAAATGGGGCATGGAATTTACTTTCAATCCTTCCTTTTTGCAACATTGTTCAATCTTGCCTTCGGATTTTTTTCAATATTGAACATTATTTGAATCCTGTGATTTTTTTTTCTTTAAAATTTTGTTCCTAAAATTTGCATCTTGTCTTTTTATTCCAAATCCCTTCTATGCCCCCTCCCCAATATCAAGTTTTTGTTCCCTAAGTACACCTTGACATGCCAAATAATTGACAATATCATAAACAGTAATAATTTTCTAAAAATTCAATAAAATTTATACTAACCAAAGAATGTTAATACTAGTAGGTCATAGCTGCTCAATGTCCTGGCATCGCCCAAGCTCCTTCCATCCTCCACACGGAGAAGGCATAACTAAGTCTCTCATCTTCAACGTAACTACAACTTGTAGCCTTATTTTTATCACAACTATCGTCTGTCCTTAGAACCTGGTATAAAAAGTCAATGTAACGTGATGCCAGTTTGAGTGTTTGAATCTTGCTAAGTTTATCCGAGGGTAATGTTGGAATAATTGTACGTAGTTGTGAGAAAGCTTCGTTGAGACTTTGAGTTCTCTGTCGCTCTCGAACGTTGGCAAGCACTCGTTGGGTATGAATTTCCTCAAAACTTTGTTCCTTCTTCTTCTTCTTTGCATTTTCCCCATTACTGGAGTTCATACTGTCATTAGAATTTTCGTGCGATGATGTCTCGGATACCATGGATACAGAGTCAAACGTTTTGCTATATGTGCGTTTCCGCGACTTCTTTTTCACTTTTGATAAGTCCATTTCCAGATGATCTGAAAGGTCGTCTGGGTATTCCTGTTTTATAACTGTCATTCCAATTTGACCCTGAGTGTACATGGTATTATTTTCGGACATATTGTTACAGTGCTGCGGTATCATCGTTAAATCCGTTAGAACCATCGAGTTGGTAATTTGTTAAAAAATGTTAATAGAAATATTTTTTCTGCATTAATGTATCTCGTGCAGATTATCTCCAGGAGTCCACAGATCTTGTGCAGTTAATAGTTGTTTGTCGTCTGTTGTTGCTTAGAAATATTGCCGATTTACTCAAGCACGTGCATTCGAGTCAATTATTTTTCTTGGACACGTCCATTTATACCAGATGGCTCTGGTCGTTGTTTGTTTACAAGATTTGCTCCGCCTACTTCTACAGGAGCTGCAGATATCGTATATTTGAATAAGTAATAAATCCCCGAAAGCTATCTGCCAATCAAAAATTATATTACCCATATCGCCAAAGTGTGGAATGATGATATTCGTCTCGCGCGCAAATTCCCATGGCGTTTGACTGACAGGATGGAACGCGAGATCGGAGAGAAAAGATATTTGTCAGAAATTTTAGTCAATGATTACAAATCTTTCAATATTCAATTTCTGATTGATATAACTCTGAATCAGATTTTACTAGGTAAATAAAACTGGATCAAGTTTTTGTTTCGATAATCCCGCCATTGATCTCAAAAAGAAAAACAAATACTATGAAGATAAAGATTTCACGCAAAGGGTTAATATCAGTGAAGATAAACAAGTTTTGTTTTGTCAAAATATTCTCTAATTATCATAAATATGTTATGCAATAAGTTTTCAACAGGTGTCCATATTTCAATCCAGGGGATTTCAATTTCGAATATTTTATTTTCATGAATATATATCTATCCCACTCTAAAATATTATTTTTGTCTGTTTTTCTATATTTCCTGTTGAAGCCTTTCCAACATTTATTTTATAATAAAAGTTTTTTTAGCCAAATATCATTAATCAGTGATTTTTTTTCGCTATGCAGCTAAAGAGTACTGAGGGACACCCCGGAGTGTTATACTGTTTTATTGGACCTTATATATTTTTGGTAAAATATTCGAAATTGGAACAACAAAATTACCCTAATAACGGTTTTTAAATCATCTGTGTAATATTTTTTGAAAATTTATTTTTTATTACTAGTAGCAGGGACGTAAATAACAATAAATTTACGTCCCTGCTTGTGGTTATAATGAATGTGCACAATTAAGTCAATTTGCTGTTGGAAATTGTGTACTTTTGCATGTTACGTGTATTTTATTATTCTCTTTCAGGCATGGTATATCATTTTTTGGTGATTTTGCTTAATAAGTGGACATGTTCGTGATTTGAATTAAAATCCTATGTTGGATTATTTTTTACATTCAAAATATTTTTTAAAAAATGCAAAGTTCTGCGTCGTCTTTTTTTTAGTCTTCTTTCTCAACAACAATGCAAATGCCGATAACAATCTTTCCGTTATCATTTTGTCTTCATCTTTTCACACGTCGGTGATGAAATTCCGAAAATGACAAGCGGTTTCCGATTACAATTCAGTATTTTCGCAATTTGACGTTAATCATTTCTCCGTCTGTGAATCATGCTTGTCCCGATCTCCATCGTCTCATGGCGACAACAGAAAACATTTGAAACGTCATTCTGACTTCTCTGTAGCTGATGAATCTCGCAGATTTTGCTTCATCAAAAAATGTACTAAGGCTCAGCGAACGAGAAAATATTCGATTTTTATACAGATAGTTTTTCCAGGATTCATTTTCTTCACCTATAACATATAATGTAGTTTTGGTAATTTACAATGCAAAATTGAGTCACACTTTGGCGTGTGAAGAGTGCACGTGGAAGAAAGTTCCCACGCTTTCTTTAAGTAACTAAACATTCTTTCATTCATAAAAATATTCACAATTTCAATGACATCTGTTTTTCTTGTAAACACCAGGATTAACGATCTAGAAGTTTAAACGACTTCCGTTCTGTAAAATTAAAAAGCAAAAATTGTAAACATACAAATTTTCAAAGTACGTTTAAGAACACAGTCGAGTGGTGCCTGAAAAAATATCTGGGAAAAACGTCGACCGGGAGAGGAAACACTTCACTTTTTGCTTATTATGTCAGATTTGAATTTATTTCGTTTTCTTTAAGAAAATATGTAGATTAAAAGCAAATCCTTGTTTTGCTGACATGCTTTTTTACTGGCTGATAAGGAGACACATGTATAAAATCCAGAATTTTAATTAATATGCTTGTCTTTCTTTTTCTTTTCCTTGTTTGATGCCACGTGAAGACTAAGCGCTTTTCATTGTGGTTCTGTGTACATGTAGTTTGAGCAAGTATTGTTCGATGAACTGAACATTTTAAATATTTTTAGAACTGCATTTTTCATAAAATTTGTTAATAATATAAGCAGATTTTAAAACTTAACCGTAATTCGTGGATGTCGTGTTTTTAATGTTTTAGTGTTGTTTACTTATTTGACCAATAGTTGCTACATTTGAATTTTATTTAAGGGCCTTTTACAGCTTGCCTTAGGGTGTGGATATGTGTCAATTATTGGAGGCCTAGGGGCATCCTGTAGATGTTTGTAATTTATAATATGTTGTGGATGGCTGTATACAATATTATATTACTATTGCCATATTTTGAAATTGTTATTCATAAACGCTTTGGAAACAGTTTCCTGACGATTGGCCAAACCGACCAAGTATAATGTGGTTTTTGGTTTGGAACATTGCAAACTGCAGACAACGAAATCGGGCATTGAAAGTTTATTATTTTGTTATATATGTATAGTTCCACTTACAAAATGCACATCTGCAGCTACCATAAAACCCGAGAGTATTTACAAACTTTAATACGTTTTGACATACACTCTTATACATCTACACATATCAAAGCGATCTGAATTCTAAATAAACACATTCAGGGTGTCCAGTTAAGACCACACAGCTTAATAGATTTACAAATGACCAAAGATAACATTTTTTCATGAATATTTTCCTCCAGAGTTCGGGTGAATTTCTTCTGTCTAAATACACTATAGACGCTATATTTATTTCGAAAATTCGTAAACATTTTTCAAGTTTTAAGAGATATTTATAATTGGTAATTTGGAAATCATTGCTTAGATTACAAAATGAACTTTTAGCTTTTATAATTAACAAATGCTGCGTTTCTGATGTAGGGTATACCACATAAACGCTTCTTCCTAACAAAAATCCATTTCTGATTGTTATTCGTTATGACACAGGTTTAAATGGAAGACGAAATATTTATTACGAAATAAATGAAAAACATGTTTTATCTACTTCGAGCCGTGAGACTTCCATGTCAAAATTAAGAGAAACGTAATATATTTAATACCCGACAAATTCACCACGTTTCAAAATTTACTACAGTTTTTAGCCCATTTAATTTTAGTGGATTTCGTAAATTAGCCTTTACTTTTGTTAATTAAAGCTTTTCTTCAAACATGAATTAGTCTAAAGTTCTATGTCTGTAACAAAATTAAAATGGACAATTGAATTACATTTGTGATAAATCAAAGTTTTCATTTACACGTTTAAGCAAATTGAATTTAAAAACTGCCTTGTCAGCATAAGGGTTCCGCTGGGGACTAAATAATACTAGGAAATGCCGAGATTCTGAAGCACAAAAATATCAAATTCATAAAAATAAAAGTTTTTTGAAGGCAAAAAGAAGGGAACATCCACTTTATCAATCCCAGGAAAGAGGGGAACATCCACTTTATCAATCCTATAGGTAATGTGGATGTTCCCTTAATTCTTACCAATCCTTGGTAAGAAGGGAACGTCCACTTTATTCATGCAAGGTTATAAGGGAACATCCATTTTATCAATCCTATATATAGGTAAGAATTAAGGGAACATCCACATTATCAATTTGGTAAGAGGGGAACATCCACTTTATCCATGCTAGGTTAGAAGGTAAAATCCATTTTATCAATCTAGGTCCACTCAATCTGAACAGATGGGATATTCCTTACTCAAAGCAACTCTTAGTCGCGTGTATTGTATGATACACAAGTATAAACGTTTAGAGCAACTTTAAGTTAAATAAAAGGGACTAATGATTATCGATTTTTTTATTAAATTGATTTGTTTATTTGACATTTTATTCTCTAATTTCAGGGTAACATTATTCAACTGGTATATATATATGATTTTCCAGTCAAAGAAACAAATAAGGCGCAAAAATACCAGAAACTACCTCTAATTTATTTGCATGCAGTGACAATTTTAAAGTGGCGACAGTTTTTATGTTCACTGTAAAATGCTGTGAATCATTTTGTTAGTATCAATATTATGACAGGTTTACACTTAAAGGAACTGCAACATCTGACAAATTACTCATAAAAGACAGTTAAAGCAGGAAACACAAGAAAAGAATCAACCAAGAGGGAGTCAAAAACATGGCAAACCAAACAATAACTAGAAAGAAAATACATATATAAAATATGGATCGACCTAACAAACAGCCGGGAGAGAACCCAACTTCTGCTATCAAAACAAAACAGCTTCTGCATGGTGTCAATTCAACAAAACAGCTTCTGGTGTCAATTCAACAAAACAGCTTCTGGTGTCAATTCAACAAAACAGCTTAAATTCTGGTGTCAATTCAACAAAACAGCTTCTAGTGTCAATTCAACAAAACAGCTTCTGGTGTCAATTCAACAAAACAGCTTCTGCATGGTGTCAATTTAACAAAACAGCTTCTGGTGTCAATTCAACAAAACAGCTTCTGGTGTCAATTCAACAAAATAGCTTCTGGTGTCAATTCAACAAAATAGCTTCTGGTGTCTATTCAACAAAACATCTTCTGGTGTCAATTCAACAAAACAGCTTCTGGTGTCGATTCAACAAAACAGCTTCTAGTG
>JARWCS010000045.1:431493-444995 GCA_034783895.1 Geukensia demissa | reverse complement strand
GGGGGGTGGGGGGTGGCCGGGAGGTGTCCAGCAATACAATTTGAGCACATTTAATATACATGTATATGTTAGGGGACATGCATCTTCTCAGTAATATAAATGTCCTTACATGAGATGAAAATAAAAATTTATGCACAAGCCAGGTTGAACGTAAATATTCAGCCCCTACACAATATAGCCCACCGGTTTGTTGAGATCAACTGTACATAAGTGTGTTGTAAGAATGTAGGAAAAAAATCCCGTCTTGTGACAACGAATTAAAATGGTCGCCCCCTTATACGCTAATGTATTATTTGACAAGGAACGATATGGAGTATAAGTCAAGGACTTCACGACACCTCATCACTAATTTTGAACATGTATTTTGAAATCATCCCTTCAGAATAGTTACCTCTCTTGACCAGCCCTTGATGTACCTAGAAACCGATCAATAGTTTTGGATCTTGAAAAACCAGACTTGCTGTAAGGTTTTGGTTTCCATGAGCATTATGGCATAAAATTTACACTTTTCCATCATTGTTTACAAGCAAGGATCATGTCGGTAACTAAGCACAATTTGCAGAAGTTAATCCAATCAATATTTACTAAAGTGAGATAATTTCAGCAAGTAGCTTTCAGCCTGATTAAAAGTAAATGGAGTTCTATCTTGTAGTACATAACCAGCGTATTTCAACTGCACCTCCCACTTTTCATATATGTAACCTAGGACGCATCTGTAATTTGTATGGTTTTGTCAGAGTTATGTCCCATGAGGGGCAGTGTCTCAATATAGCTTTAAAGAGAGAAAATCTTTAGTATTGCTATTTTCTGCAAAATCCATAATATTTTCCAAGAGAATAAAAAAATAGTCTGATGCGCATTGGTAAAATAAACAAAAAGATTGATTTTTGTGTTAAATTTGTAGCTGAAATAAAAAAAAAAAAAAAAATAAAAACCTTAATTTCACCTTTACAACTTTATCAATATATGGTCCCATATGGGAAACAACTTTTACTAATCCAGAGATCTGAAATGAGCGAATATGCACACTGTAATGATCTTGACAGAGTATCTGCCCAAAACCAAAGCTTTACTAGATCCCTCCCCAACAACAAAGGTTAACTTGACCACCAGCACCACTCTGAAGCTAAACTTGACTAGCTAATATTAACATAGGGAATCTTATATTGTTAGCCATTGATAATCATATTTTTTACAATCGAGATAGTTTTAAAAACTTTCAATTTTGAGCCTTGGCGAGAAATTTGAAGGTTAAACTATCGAGATTGTAAAAAATATGATAATCAATATTTTAACATTTGTAAGATTTTTTTCTCTAATTCTTCAATGGACCAATTCAGCTGTTTTTTGTTAAAATATAGTCAAATAACACCAGCTGAAAAGTGACATTGTCAATCAAAGTCTGCATAATCGCATGCGGTGTTGATTATCAGTGCACGCAGATCGATAATCACTTTTTTTAAAAACTGATTGAATGGTGTGAAAAGCGCATAATGATTAGAGAAATATCTGTTTAATTTTGAGTCAAAGTTGTTAATTCTAATAAATTTTTTTCAACCACATGCCAGTATATGAATCATTTGTGGAAGATTTACATTTTGTAACAGTAATCCAAAAACCTTTTAAGTTGTATAGATCTATGATTAATCAAATTCATTAAGCTGTAAATCTTCTCTTTTTATGTTTTAAATCAATCAAAATTCTTCAGGCATTTATCAGATTGATGCTTCTGTAACAAGAGGCCCTACTTGGGAGTTCTATAGAGATAAACATAGGCGTAGAACTGATTTTGAATGGGGGCAAACTTCTAAATGTGACAAGCAAAAAAAAAAGAAAGAGGGTGGGGGGCACATAATCAACAATCAATGTGTTTTAGTAGGATATGCTAAAATGAGACAAGGTTATGTGTCTGTTATTATTTACTGATTCTGCTAACCTATAAAATGAAGTAGTAACTAGTGGGGGGTGGGCAAAAACTTTTTTGCCCCCCTTCCTATTTTTTGACTTGTTTATATATCCTTTACCTTTATTTGCTTAAGGATTTCTGCTCAATCAGATGATAACTGAAAATTTCATATCTATAAAAGGGTACATGTATATGTCAGTATGTAATAAAATCATCAAGCTATTAGTCAAATGCACTAATGAAAAACTATTTTTTGCAAATTTTCAAATTTTATCCTCAGGATTTAATGAATTCCTCACAAGTCAGGAAACAAGGCTGGTCTGACACAACACAAAATAGAAATATAATTAATTTCAGAATGTTCATGTTGTAAACCCTTTAATCCTTTGACTAGTTCCATATTACCCATCTCTGACAGACGTTAATAACAAATTAAAATGTTTAAACTTGTATGAGTAATTATAACACAGATGTTTAAAACAGAAATACAGTTCTTTGAACTCACAGGTATCTCCCCTACTAGTCATGTCTGTTTCATATCTTTTGTATTTATAAATCAATAATCTGATGAACTTCCTGATCTACATGTTATTTTCAATTTTTGATTCTTAGGTTTGTCCCTTCCTTTAACTGAGTTTACCTTTTTTTAAACTAAAGGCTCCGAATGCTATGCTTGTATCGCTCACCTGACATTGGGGAAATCAGCAACAAAACATTAAATGGCTAAAAGTTGCCAAGATTGTTGTTTAACTTTATAAAGGACCTTGCATTGATGCTTCCTGTCAAATATTGTTTGGCCAAGCGGTTTCAGAGTAGAAAATATTTTATATTTTAGAATCAAAGAATTGTTCATTGTGGCCATGTTGTCAAATTGAGGGATTCTTAAACAGGACTTGCATAGATACGCCATATCAAATATTATTCATTTGGCCAAGCATTTTCCAAGAACATTATTTTTAATGCACCATCCATTCAGTAACAAGAATCATCTATGCTGACCATGTTTTTTTCTCTGATCAAAATGATCAAACTTTGAAAAGGTCCTTGCATAGATACTTCAAGTTAATTGTTGTTCTAGGCCAGGTGGTTTAAGAGTAGAAGATTTTCTTATGTTTCCGCCAATCAGACACAAGAATCATCTATGGCAGCAATTTTTTTTCCCAGATTGGGACAAAATGAGCAAACTTTGTAAAGGACTTCACACAGCTGCTTCCTGTAAAATATTGTTTAATTTGGCCAAGTGGTTTGAGAGGAGATTGATTGATTGATTGTTGGTTGCTTAACGTCCAGTGGCAAATATTTTATGCATAATCAGGACGAGAACAAGTTCAACATTTATCAATATTGAAAATGGGGCGGGATGGGACACAACAGGACAACGGTTTTTGACTGCCACTAGAAAATGGGAGTGATGGGTAGGAACGGGAAATTTAGCCTTTTGTAGCAGCATTGCATTAGCCTTCTCTTTTTCGAAAACTACAAAGGGGATCTTTTACGTGCAAGGAGTGTGGCATTCTCCACACACGTCACCCACTATGGTCCATGGCCAGGCTTTCCGTATTATAACCTGGCAGCCCCTAACGAGAGGGCTCCCCCTATCCGCCACCTGGGGTACGTGCTTGGTCAGCTCTGTGGGTCGAGCCCTGGAGACCGCTCCGGTGCCCAGGGTTTGAGAGGAGAAGATTTATTTAGGACACAAGGAAACTTTTTAAAGGACCTTACATAGATGCTTCCAGTCAAGTTTGGTTTCAATTGGCCTAGCAGTTTCAGAGGAAAAGATAAAAGTTTAACATGTTTAAGGACAGACAATGGACAACTAAGAGAAAATTGACCCAATATGATGACAAAGCTCACATGTACTTCAAGAAAAATAGATTTAAAGTCCAAGATTTTGAGAGGGATTTCATTGAAATTCAAAACCAAGGACCTTCTCCTTCCAAACTCACCTCCTACACACTACATAAACACTAAACAAGCATTAATATACATACATGTTATGTAGTACATCACATCTTTCTTCAGTCTAAACAATCACCTATTCCTCATCATTTACCTTTTAATAAGTTGCATCATGCAGAAATAATAAATTCAATTTAATTGTCAGTACTTCATGAAGTCAATTTAACCCTTTTCTTGTAACTTTTAACCATTTTTGTAACTTTTTCTATAACATTGAATATATCTTAACTAGTGCATGTAGAACGCATTTGTGTTTTTGTATATCTAATGTATCTAAAAAGTAATAATAATTATTTGCAATTACATACCTGTCATGTCTCTTTGATATTATTATATACCTTGCAGAAATATACACCAAACAATTAGATCAAACAAATTCTCTTATATGTAATTGTGTCACTTGGATGTCACCTTGCTCATGGAATACACGCTCTCACCTTCGCCTTGTGGGGATTATTTTTACGACTGTTGGGGGAGTATGTTGTGTTGACAAGCAAGGACAATTCGAACATTTGTTACGTCTTACAAGCCAATAAATGTCTCTAATAGAAATTTGCATATCAAAATTGGCTAAAATTCAAAAACATAAAAGAAAACAGACGAATATGACATGTCATATATGCAGTTGTATGACAGACAATGATTTGGTATTTGAAAATAGACTCATAAAATGACAGTATAAAAGTTACTGTTTTGAACTAAGACAAAACATAGGCAGGTTTTCAACTCAGCATAGGACAGATGATGTGCTGTAAAACCAAATTAAAATCAATAGATACTTATTTTCTTTAAACTGTCAATGTAGATCTAATTAGTAATTTCCCATAGGCATTTGGTAAAAAGCATCCTTTTTTTAAGAAAATTTGTCTGAAAATTATTGTAATTTTGGGGAGTCTATTCAAAATACTCCTGATAAACATGATAAAATAACAAAAGTACTTTCCATGTTGACTTACAATAAATACACATTCATGTACATGTAAATCTGTCTATGTCAGAATACAATGCCGAATTTGGGAGGATATTGTGCATGTTTTGGCACACCTAAAATTTTACTTTCAGTGTTTAATTCAATTTATGGTTAATCCAATTTTTATTCCTAAAATGAAGACAAGATATTTTCAATGTGATAACTGATTTCTGCATTTAAAATGTAAATAAAATTCAAATTGGTACATGTAGAAAAAAATTATACAAGACAAACAGAATTCTTCACAACAACATTCCCAAATTTCACTGTTTATAATATACAGATTAGATCCGATATCCTTTTGTTCACTAAAACTTGGCTGGTATTTACCTATTTAATCATACAGGTGAGAAAACGTGTCTTAATAAACATACTCCTGCCAGGAAATAAACACCTTCAATTTAGTCATGTCACACAAATTAACGGTTTTGTCATTGTCATCACCTAACCCTACGTGTCTTCAGGAACTTTATGTAAAGTCTTTATATAACTTCAGCAGAAATTGTATTTATTGGCCTGGTTTTACCATCCTTCATTTTTTTACATCCTCGCTAATTACCTAGGCTATTGTTATTGCAGGAAGCTCTCTATACACGCTATATATAAAACATTAAAAACTCATCTCAGTGTACATATACCTACTGATATAAAATCAAATCCTACAATGCCTGTCATGGTGAAATTCAAGTTATACAGTAAAACTTCAGTTTTTTTTATTACAACGAACTAGAAAATCTTGGATTTATAAAATACATACTTGTAAGTCCCTGTACATGTAGTGTCCATTTTACATTGTGAAATCCCTTATAACTGGACAGGCCTTTAACTGCGACAAGTTAAAACATGGCGTAAATGTCAACAAGGCAGAACCACATAGCAGATATCAAAAGTGTAAATTCATATATACAGGTCTCTACAAGCATGACAAGACCTTCAACAAAAGTGGAATCTCATGCCTTTTAACCAGCTCTTAATTGCATGTACTAAAATAAATGTAAGTGTAAAGGTAAATTTTTAATGACACTAGAATACCCCAATTTGAATAAATTTAACTATGAAAGCGAAATAGATAAATGGCACTAAGACAGTCCAAAGACCATGAGTCCTGACGTAGGACAGGCATAAGTATCACTAACACTAGTTCTGTTGGATCTAAACACTCCACCTTTCCTCGAAGTTAAAGGTGAAAAAATATGTATTAAAGACACACTGTAAAAATCATACTAGCAAACATACAATTTATTCAGAAAAGTAAACAAACATTAATTATCAAAATCAAAACCAAGTAAAACAGAGGTACTTCCCAGTAAATGCTCACAGTTTACTAAAAGCAAGCTCATTCAACTTTACAAGATGACATCACCACAATAGGTAATCAAGAACAGATCTTAGCTTGCATAGTGTGTTGGAGAAATCATAGTTTTCAAAATTTTTGGTGAAAATTTAATCCTATTTTACACCCTTTCAGCTGTAACATAAAGACGAACCCAGTTAATTTCTCTGATCTTTTTTAATAAGAACTTACCATATCTACATGTCCCAATGTAAATCAAAATACAATGTTATGACAAAACAACTTTAACACTTTATAAGACAGGATATAGATCTCACTAATATGTTTTGTCAGATGAATTAAATATGATCTCATTAACCAGTTAGGGATTTACCTTATATTATAGTTTGATGTACAGTGTCATCACATTGCACTTCCAGGTACACAAATTCAACATGACCAAAGCACACATACATTTCCATTGGACGTGTCAATGACAGAGAGATTTTATAATATATGCATAATATGCAGAATATACAGTACAGAAAGGGTGTTACTGTGAAAAATCACCTTAAGAGTGGTTCCACTCTGTTGGTGGTACTGCTATATTTTTTCTGTTTGACATAGTTTTCTACTAAAATGTGCTTATAAAAGGTTTGCAGTGCCTAAACTAAATTAAAAAAAAAACAGGATGATATATGTACACATTGTAAAGGAAAATTACAGCAGTACCACCAAGAGTACCACTATCGTGGTGAATCTTTTCTGTACTGCAATGGTCAACTACAACATTACATTAAATATGGATGCTTTAAATGCCTACATGTGAATGGACCAGTGTCAACTGTCAAATGATGCTTTAAGATTGGATATCACTTGGAAAACAGAAACCTGGCAAAGAATCGTAGTGGCCTGGCCACAATATCAATGTTTTAATTCGTTTTACATGAGATGTATTTTTCCAAAATAACTAAATGTTAAACACAAATATGATTTAGCAGATATAAAAAAAGCAGAAATGGGTTACCTGGGTTACCAGAAGCCTTAATCTGTATATAATAAAGGAGTCAATATAGCCAAATTATGATTTGAAAAAGCGGAATTCAGCTTTAAACCAGAACATATCAGGTCTGTAAACTTGTTAAATGAAACAATGAACTGTTATATATTATTGGGCCAATACACCTTAACTAATATATTACACCAGGTCAATGAAACCTGTGATATTAGCTACAGAGTGTATGACTTACAGTACAAACAACACAAGATCATTATACAAAAGGTCAGTGGAACTACTACTTTTTTCACCTCAGCTGAATCACTACCTATACTGAAACATTTCATGATGCACAATAATACTTTGATAAACAAACTGGTATTCAGACTTAAGGACAAACAGTCTACACTCACTCTTTAGTAGACATGCAGAAATACTCTGGACAAAAAAACCCAAATACATGTATAGTGCTGATGCATGTACCTCCGGATGACCAGGTCAATCAATGAAGTTGTGATACCCTTGAAGCATATACAATCCCTCAGCATGTCCCTTAGAGGAGGACTGAAAATGAAAAGATATGAGGTAAATATCTGGGAGACTTCACTCCAACCATATACACTTCGGAAAAACTTCGCAAGCGAACTAATGATTCCTTTGTGGCAAGCAGTTCACCAATGAAGTGGAAATACATGTACCATCTGTGCAAATAACAATTCAACAGAAAAGTGGAGATACCTTTGGGACAAAGACCCCACAAAGAGGTGGTGCTACCCTCAGTCAAGCAAAATGGTGATGCCCTTGAGACAAACTTTCCACCATTGGTCATGACAGTGGTGATGCCCTAGGACATGCCTGTAAAAATGACAGACTACAAACAGACCAACAGCAAAATGCTGATACCCTTAGGACAAGAAGTCTGTCAGCAAAATGTTGATACAGTCTGTCATTATTATGGTGATAATGTCAGGACTAGCACTCCACCAGCAAAGTGGTAATACCCTCAGGATTAGTTGTTCCACAGCAAAGTGATGATACCCTTAAGAAATTCACCTGGAAGTGGTGATACCATCAGGACCAGCAATCCACCAGCAAAGAGGTGATACACTTTAAGCAGTTCTCCAGCATAAGTGGTGATACCCTCAGGATAATTAGTTCACCAGCATACATGTAAGTGGTTATACCCTCAGGATAAGTGGTTTACCAGCATAAGTGGTGATACCCTCATGATAAGTAATTCACCAGCATAAGTGGTGATACCCTCAAGATAAGTAGTTCTCAAGCATAAGTGGTGATACCCTCAGGACTAGCACTCCACCAGCATAAGTGGTGATACCTTCAGGATAAGTAGTTCTCCAGCATAAGTGGTGATACCCTCAGGATAAGTAGTTCTCCAGCATAAGTGGTGATACCCTCAAGATAAGAAGTTCACAAGCATAAGTGGTGATACCCTCAGGCCCCGATAAGTAGTTCACCAGCATAAGTGGTGATACCCTTAGGATAAGTAGTTCTCCAGCATAAGTGGTGATACCCTCAGAAAAAGTAGTTCACAAGCATAAGTGGTGATACCCTCAGGATAAGTAGTTCTCCAGCATAAGTGGTGATACCCTCAGGATAAGTAGTTCACCAGCATAAGTGGTTTCAGGATAAGTAGTTCTCTGGCATAAGTGGTGATACCCTCAGGATAAGTAGTTCACCAGCATAAGTGGTGATACCCTCAGGATAAGTAGTTCACCAGCATAAGTGGTGATACCCTCAGGACCAGCAGTAAACCAGAGAAATGGTTTTATCCTAGAGACAAGCAGTCAACCACTGAAGTGGTGATATCGACAAGATAAGCAGTTTAAAAAAGTGGCGTTCCCTTTTGACAAACAGTTTACCAACAGTGTGCTGATGACATAGGGACAAGCAGTCCATCAGCAAAGTCCAAATACCCTCAGGACTAGCAGTCTACCAGAAAAAAGGGTAATACTTTCTAGACAAGCAGTTCATACATGTACACAAGACAGGTAAAAACAAATAAAAAACATGATTAATGCAAATCAAATTTAGAATTCTTACATGACTGGCAAAGTTCAAAGTAAATATAAATCAGAAATAATATGAAATAATGACAATGTGATAACATTTACAAATTATGTTTGTATAAAAGTACAAGTTATTCCTTGACCACAATCTATAAGAGGATACCCTAAAGGATGTTAAGCACTTTCATATATATGTGTGTGTAAACATAACATTTCTACTGTACATTGTATGTAAACATCAGTCTAAATAAACATTCCTATTTGACTATGGGGTGTTTGTGTAGATCAAAAAATTCAAGAAGAATATATATTTCTGCATAAATGCAACCCTGAAAAACATGCACATAATGCTCTTCTTCAAATGGGGGTGTCAGTTTCAAAAATAAGCTTCGTGAAACATTTTCTCTGAAAAACCTCAAAACACACATAAACATACCTGATCACTATCATGATGGTTAAATGTAAAAATACTACAAAATTCCTGAATTTTATTTAATATTTTATGCCATTTTGTCAATTTTGATATGGATCTCAGAAAAACTTCTGAACCAAGCTTTGCACAATTAAAGATCTTTTAGTAAAAATATCAGTTTATTGTTTTTATGCTCCCATATCTATTTTAAACAAAACATCTAAAAAAATGTGGTGTTTTGACAGAATATGCCCTTTTGTTTGTCAAAATGATGAAAATTATATAAATAATGAATTCTTAAAGATGATTATGATTAAACAGCATTTTTACAACAAATGTTGTCATAAAATCTAAAATGTGGGACAAATATGGGGCTTTCTGCATTGGCTCCTTTTGAAGATAAAGAGAATTCAACCCTTTTTGCTACCTCTGCTCATATTTTGTTGAATAATTTGCTATAAAAATTATTAACTTGGGTTGCCACAAAATGTCAAATTTAAGTTAATTCTAATTTTTAGAAAGCTGTTTTCTAAAAATTTGAATTAGTCAAAAATAATCATACACATATGTCTAGTAGACATGACATTACCAATTCATGCAACTTTTGTCATTAAGGAATCAAAAATACAAATAATAAAAACTAAATTTTTTAAACTCCCTATAATTAAGCAAATTACTTACATTTTGATTTTAAAAGATCACCTGAACTGAGGTTAAACACAGAAAAACAAACTCCTAATTTAGCTAGTCTGACTCACACAACAAAACTGCTAGAGGCACATGTGAGGTGGGGGAGGTTTCCATGGCAACAGATTAACCTGCATAGTTTCTTTTTCACAAAATCTCTTTCATTTAGCCAAGATGGATATTATCATAAGCTGTAATTAGTTTTTTATTGATAGCTTTGTTTACATTGTTACTATTTTTAACTTGTATATTTTGATTACTTACAATTACATAATTTGAAGGACAGGTGTATATTAATGTGATTATAAAAACTAATTGACTTCTCCTTTATCTCTAAAAATAAAGATGGAATCTCAGTAACATTCTCTCTAGAGACAATGATCTTCAAATAATTTACAACTATACTGTTGTAGGCGTTTTATTTTTTATAAAAAATACTCACGTACAGGTATACATTTTAATACTGTATGCAAAATGTCCTTACAAATGATACATTTACCAGTATACTGCCTTAAATCAATAAGCAAAACATTGCCACCTTCTGAATCAAATTGATCATATAATAACATGTAATGTAATTTATCAAACAAAAATGTATCTTTACTGAAAATTTAAAATAGGAGATGTGGTATGATTGTCCATAAGACAGCAGATCCATGAAAAAATAGTTGAAATAAAAACTTCTGCATGTCTCATTATGGCCTTCAACAATGAACTGGCATCCATACCATAAGAAAACAGTAAAAGGCCTCTTAAATTCAAGATGTGAAACTATTACAAAATGTTCTAATCCTTTTGTTAGTTATCATGTAAAACAATTTTCCAAGCCCTTCTTAAAGATTGGACAGGCTTCAAATTTTTTCAAGGAACTCTTTAAAGGCACCAAATAGGTAATCAGGTAATAGGACTGAAACTGTACAAATGTCAGCTGACATTTCTGGTCAATTTATCATGATTTTATAATGAAAATTCTGATTGACAAATATACACCAAAATGTCAAGATAGTATTTTGTACAGTACTTCAAATAGACTTAATAATGAGTACGTCGATCTTGTAATTTGTACCTGCACATGAACTTAAGCTGAAAACTACATGGACATTAATAATACCTAGGCCTCATTATCATAATACCATATGTCTCCTTTTCTGGACAAATTTGCAAAAATTCTGGTTCATATTCAACACTTATAAAGCAAAGGTTCAATTTTTGCCATTCCATTTCATCCACAATGGACCCAACAAGTACTGTTTACTCATAGTCCATTATTCTGACATTCATGTACATTGCAGACAAGTGTTGGAACATTTTCTGGCTGCCAATGTTACTAATTAATTTCAAAATTAATAATCAAAATCACAGAGAAAAATTTGGTTTGCGAAATTTTTCTGTTTTTGTGTCCAATCCATTTCCTGTCACTCTTACTGTTACTGTCTTAGTAAAAGTTCTACAAAATGACGGACTCAACGGAAGTGGATGCCAACAACAAAGTCCCAAATGTACAACTATTATACCTTTTCCCACATTTGTTCCAGGGAAAAGAAAAAGTTATGGTTTACTTTGGCTTTTATAAAATCAAAGACGGTCAGCAAAACATACACATGTTGGACATGAAGTCTGTCATATAATGTATGAATAATAACTCAAATTACATAAGCTCGGAAAAGAACATTGTTTTCCGATTATCAATTATGAATATCCCAAAATATACACTCGTATGTTAAATACAACAATAATATACATGTACACTCAAATGTCAGTACCCAAATAATATACTCTCAAGTGTTCAAATACCCCAACAATAGACTCAAATGTCAAAATTTGGGGCGATTTTGAGCTTTCCACAAGGAGTTGTATTCCAACCTTGTTGAAGGCCTTGTGGAGACCTCTAGATTAGTACTCTGTTTTTCTCATGATTGGAGTGCAGCCTCCCTGACAATATAAACTCAGTTGAACAATATACACTAAAATGTCAAATACCTTAACAATATACACTCGAATGTCAAATACCCCAACAATGTGAATTATTTCAAATTGTCATGATTGTGGAAATACCTTTGAGAAGATGAGTGTACATAACTAGAATAGTTACTCAATACCACAATAATATAAACTCAAATTTTATCAACCTTTATAACCAAGTAATTATAGAACAAGAAGTTTTTCTTTGTGTTTAACTCATGATAACAGTCTTTTCGTTAACACAAATCTCTGCGTAATTTACGCATAAAAAATTGATTATACTCCCCAAAAATTAGTCATTCTGATGCAGAAAAATCAGAAATGAAAAACCCTTTTACGCAAGTCATGCTATCACAAAATAGAAAGTTGAACTCATTCCAAATTTTGAAGATTCAAAACTGAAAGTAAATTTGTTTCAGTGTATCGATTTTCTATAAAAAAAAGTGTCACTTTGAGTCTTTTGGACTTTTATGTTATATTTAACGGTAAGTAATAGGGCTGCCCAATTCTGATGCACAGATCGTTGTAGTAAACAAGCATGGCTACATTACTGAACTTTGGGCTTGACCCTTTAAAAATTCATCTGACCCTTCATTAAAATTGTGGCAGAAAATTTATGTGTACTGACCAATAGTTCCTGTACAGGTCTACAGGCACAGATAAAAAAAAATATAGGCTTGTTGTAAAGGGTGGTTTAACATGTCTATTGTGAAATTTAGAGCATGGAAATAGAAAAAATATAAAACAAAGAACTTCCTACCCACAGCAGAACAATACTACTGTTTTATTGCCCAAAATCTGTTAAATCTCTAGAAACTTTAGATAAATAGACAGATACATGATTTTTACACACGATTCAGTCAATTATTTTAACCAAATTTATGTGTTATGTATTTGAAGAGATTTTTGCGAATAAAAAGATTGTATTTGTGCGGAAATGTTGAAGGGCAAGACAAGTCCAAATATAAACATGCTCTTCAACTTTCAACAGAAACTAATCCAAGGCCATGACGGCAAACAAAAGCCACTCAGATCACATCAGAATGGATACAGCATCACCCAAAATCTAAGGCTGCACAAATAATGTTCTTGCTTGCTCTCCACAGGTTAATATATTTTAAGTTAATCCTAGCTGAAAGTTTTCTTTCATAAATATATTTTTTATCTACGCAGCTGGAATTTAAAAAGGCTAATATTGAGTCTTGACTTGAGTTGATATCTGTAAAGTACAGATATTTACAATCTGCATAGTGCGAGATACAGATTATTACAAAGTGCGAAATCTAAGAAACAATAGGGTATTCCCAAC
>JARWCS010000045.1:367410-387074 GCA_034783895.1 Geukensia demissa | reverse complement strand
TTACCAACCACTTAAAGTCTTTAACCAACAATGTCTTTTTTAACCGAGATGTTAAATTGGTTTAAAACCGAGATAAAGACTAAAGAATAAAGAGATCTTTTTTTGTAAAATGTTTTGTTAATATTCAGGTAAGAGCCGTATTATTTTACGTAATTTGCAGCGACTTAGAGCTTTTCACAAGGAGTGGAATTCAACCCTGGTTGAAGGCCTTGTATGGAGACCTTTAGATATGTAAATTCCCTCTTGTTTTCTCGTCGTTGGTCTCTCTGATATTTTTCTAATATCTTCACACTTTGATGGTCCTCTATTAAAATTGTGTCAACTATCACTAACCGCTACCAAAGATGACCACAACAGTAGCCTAGTTAAACATAGGATCCTAGGTAAAATAATTTTAAAACTCTTCTTGTCAGAAATAAATAAATTAATTGGAAACAGCTGGTAAAAAAATTATCACATGGTCCTTCCGCCACCATCGCCCACCAATCAAAATGGTCGTAGCATCCAAACTTGCTTTAGCACTGGACTCTATGTCCCAAAATTATTCACTAAAAATCTTTTTGTATGAGACAAATGAGCCAACTAAACTCCGAGTGAATCTAAAAGCTGGAGTAACACGAACCCTTCAAAACAACGGTTAGTTTAGGTGCTCCGGAAGGGAAAGCTAATTAAAATCTTCGTTTGATACTATGAGCAAATTGCAACCTTATAAAATATCCGACATCCTCGCCAATCCACCAAGATGACCATCACAGCAGAACTTAGTTTGACAGACCCCATGTAGATTCACTTAAAAATCGTGCCAGGAACTACTGGGTCAATTGCTACTAAACTCTCTTGGTTTTGTGAAGGACCTTTTTTGAATTTCACTTAAACACTTCCGTCAGAAACTACTGGGCCATATCGGTATAGTTTTCTTTATGTTGTCATGTACCAAAATCGTGTCCGACATTATCCGGAGATTCCATTCAAGATATTCTTGTCTGAAACTTCTGGAAATGGTCAATTTACTTCAAAATCTTTTTGTCAAACAGCCGAACTATAAGGAACGGATCCTAGGATGATACAGCAACCCTGTCTAGCAGCTAACAAACCGAACAACATTGTTTAAGGAAATGGTACTAGGATGGAAGCAATCGGTCATAGCAGCTAACGAACAGAACTATATTGTATTAGGAAAGGGTCCCAGGATGAAAGCATTCCTTCCTATCAGCTAACAATATTAATTTGTTCAGAGCTTTTCACATGAGTGGTATTCCACCCTTGTTGAGGGCCTTGTGGATACCTCTAGATTGGTAAATTCCTCTGTTTTTCTCGTGGTTGGAGTGCAGTATCTCGGACATTTACCCCATATCTATTCATTTTCATTATGGAAAACAATGAGAAATCACTGTTGCATTTGACCCTTAGTCCCGTTAATTTCAGATATAGTGACAATCTTGGTAGAAGACAAGGATGCTGATCACAATTGTTGTAGACTATTCTGTTTAAGTTGGGAACACTTTGTCATAACTTGGTTGACGGGCACAGTTTTGGTAAAGGACCAGCAGATTTAGAAAAGAATATTTAAGTGAATTTCCATAAGGTCATATGACAAACCAATTATTTTTTAATCATTTGGTGGGAGCCGAGATCCAAGAGAAAGCCATTCAGTGTATTGCTGTCAACCAAGATTATTCCAGGGAACCACCTAGTGTACTGATTGCAAATAGACTAATCCAGGCTAAACCATTGAGTGTATTGCTGCCAACAAGGAACTATGGCAACTTGCAATTGCTTCCAAATCATATTTCTGGGGAGCGACCGGTTTCCTTACGAAGCTAGTGTAATGCGACAAAGAATTAACATATAAAATTCATTACTCCACTGTCCATACTGAATACAATGTAATATAATATTTATTTGACATCATAAAAATTGTTGTGGTGAAATAAATAAACTGTAAAAATGTAATGTTAAAAATTGGACGAAAATCATGTTACTGCAAATAAAATTATGTCAATTGTCATTTGCTTTTAAAATGCGAAAAGACTTGTCTGCATGGCAAACAAAAACGAAAGTCTTTATTATATCTTAAATATATGCAATAAAACTCAACACGACTGGATAGGGATGTCAGTGACTTCTTCAAAGAATATTAGAGGATTGATTTAACTAATATTTCTGTATTACCGCAGCACATTTACACTTTTTATACACTCAGCGTTCGTCGGAAGCATATTTACACTTTTTATAGATTGAGTGTTCGTCGGCAGAACTTTTGCACTTTTTAAACACTCAGCGTTCGTCGGCAGCATATTAACGCTTTTTATACACTCAGCGTTCGTCGGAAGCACATTTACACTTTTTATACACTGAGCGTTCGTCGGAAGCACTATTACACTTTTTAAAGATTGAGTGTCCGTCGGCAGAACTTTTGCACTTTTTATACACTCAGCGTTCGTCGGCAGCACATTTACACGTTTAATAAAGTCAGCGTTTGAGGGAAGCACACTTTTTATACACTCAGCGTTCGTCGTTAGCACTTGTACACTTTTAATAGACTAAGTGTCCGTCGGGAGCACATTTGCACTTTTTATACACTCAGCGTTCGTCGGTAGCACTTGTACACTTTTAATATACTAAGTGTCCGTCGGGAGCATATTTGCACTTTTTATACACTCAGCGTTCGTCGGCAGCTCATTTACACTTTTTATAGGACTCAGCGTTCGTCGGCAGCAAATTTACACTTTTTATAGACTCGGTGTTTGTCGGCAGCACTTTTACACATATTATAGACTCAGCATTCGTCGGCAGCATATATACAGCGTTCGTCGGCAGCACATTAGCTATTTAAACGGTCAACACACTTGCGCTATTAGTGTCAGCACACTTCATGACGCTGTTTGTATATATAAGAACACTTCTGTTTATCGTCTGTGTAGAAAACTCAAACACGGTTGATAGGTCTTTCTAGTTGCCGTCTTCTGTCATTCGTCACGAAAATCTACAGAGACGGATTTTTCCTTACGAATACCTTTTTATACTGTAGCAAATTTGCACGCACTTTGATTTGTTTGTAGTCCCTACCTTTGCACTGTTCGTTATCGGAACATTAGCAAAGTTGGTAGTCTGCGCTCTTCCATTGTTCGTATAGTCAACATATTTTCTCTGTCTGTGATTTAACAAGTAACAATCGAGATATGCGAATTACTAAAAAAAATCGCTTCTTGCAAGCAACTCTTGTTGACAAGTCTGTGTGAAATACTTGAGTAAAATACACGTGCATTGTCTATTGTCTTACCAACAACAACGGTGACACAGACTTATACTGTTGATATTAGTGTTGTAGTTGTACCGAAGAAAAATACACGTGCATTGTCTATTGTCTTACCAACAACAACGGTGACACAGACTTATACTGTTGATATTGGTATTGTAGGTTGTACCGTAGAATGTTTGCATTGTTTATACCATGCTGACTTTGATGTAGTATGAACTCAGCCTCTGTTTTCATTGTTATCTGACAAATGCTGCACATGAACATTGCATTATGATGGCGGGGTTTTACTATTCTGGACATTTTAGGATCATGCGAAAGTTTCCTATATTTTTTAAAACTTTCATGTTCATTCTCTGCCTTTATGTAATTTCTTTCTCTAACTACTGCGTCAAATCTTACTCTCTTTTTAGTGTTGTCTGTAGCTGAAGTACAGTGTTGACATCCTGCAATGTTTCCAATTCTGCTCCGAAGGCTGTCTCTGTCGGTGTATGTTCCAACGTTATTGTTCTGGTCGCAGAAAGAACACGTGACAATCTCGACAGAATTCTTCCTAAGTATTCCTTTAGGAGCTGTTTGTGCTCTCTTTGGTGAAATTTTTTCTACTATTCTGTTCGAAAAGGCTCTGACGGAAAATCCCCGTGATGAGTTTAACTGGTTCTGCATCCTTTCCGAAACAAATGATTAAATTAAAAATATTCTTAATCAACGTCAAGGTGCCGCAGGTTAATTCTGAAAAGAATAAAACGAAATGCATATTTTAGACAAAGTATTTTGTGCCTACTTGAATTTACTAGGGTGATTACAATTCTGGTAGGAGAAAATGTTTACAAATTCGGGAGACGCAATTTTTTAGTCCTTCCATTTCATCTGACATTTTTTCCTGTTTTTTTTTCTATTCGATTTTGATTATATACCCAAAACATTATGTTTGAAATTCGGACCAATTTGGTTTAAAAACATATACAGGCATATATAGAAACTTACGTTATCTTCTGGGAAGTTATTTACATCCGTATTATATCCTCCTTTATAGAAAAATACATTGATTGTGATTTCTGTCAAGTTATAACATTTGACTTCGGTTATATTTATTCAATATTTACTCAAATTATCACGTAAATGTTTCTCAATTGATTTAACTCAAGCTTTAATTGGCATTTTTGAAACATGCTGCAAAGTTCGCCTGAAGCAACCAATAAAATATAGGTCAGCTGTATGAATAGATATGAATGATATTATCATAAATACTCGAGTAATACAATTGGCTGTCAAGATCTTTTCATGTTTTAAACAAAGATTGGCCTCCAGAAAGTTTTAAGAAAACTACTTATTTCAAATAAAGTTTTTGATCTTACTTTATAAGCATTTTAGAAAAGGTTAAATATTGGGCATTTTCACACGTAAAACTGTTATATTTGTGCGACTTTTCCCAACATAAACAAACGAAATGAGAGCGACACAATTGGGGTAAAAGTTGCTGAAAGATCAAAATATAGAGGATATGGATAATATTCATGCCTTAGCGGTTTTGATGGAACGGTTAAGGGATACATAATTATATATATGCATATAATCTTTCAACACAATAAAAATGTTAAAAAAATTTAACCACAGAAAACACATTGCAATATTTGTATTTTAGTTAGTCTTCCAATGAAAATAATACGTATAATAATTAGAGATTGTGCGGTAAGTATCTCATCCCTAAAAATAACAAAGACAGATAAAAATATATGTAAACGAATTCGATCGGTATCATGATCAATATTCCAAAAACTCTTATGTCCTTTTTCTATACTGAAATACAAATAAAGGGTTTATAGAAAAAGGATATTAAGGAAATGTCTGCAAATGAGAAACATCGTGGATCGATACCCCACTTCCAAACGACCAAACCGACTATCCCCAACTCCCAGCCCTCGTATCCCACTCTCAGTGTTTTCAACACTCAATAAGGCCCGAGTCATTTAATTGATTAGTGGAACAAATATTTTCTGGATATTACAGGCACACAAATTCTAAAAATTGTTTTAGAATGAGTAGAACCAATACTAACTAGTTTATGACAGTAATACACGGTAGCTCAAGGACAATGTACCACAATTAGCGTGCAAGAAATTTTATAGAAAATCCTCATGTTCAACTACTGTTTGAATTCTCTCAAAAATGTGTATACAGCAAACTTGTGTAGCAATGCATGCACTCCCATCATTTTTTTTTCAATATTATCTAAAAATTGCAGAGTAATTGGCAAAAAAATATGAGGTTCATTCGAGCTTACCTGTACTTATAGTCAGGTCTGCTTGAACAATTTTCCAAGATTCAGATTCGGTTTCAATATTCAAGATTCCAATGTTGACAAAATTGTACATTGTTTTTGTTAATTAATACAAGGTAAGATGTACATAAAAAGATAAGTGATTGTAGTACATGCATAAGTAAATTACAAATCTTATGTTTGAATTTCAGTTGCATAAAATGAACAGATCAGTTTTGAAACTCCTCATTCCAGGCGGGGTATACCCACATAAAATTTACCCCAGCCCTCCACATAAATAATAAAACGTTCACAATACATATATATCGCTATAAATTTCACTTCATCTATCCACAGCTGCCCAAGTGATATAGTTGCGATGTTGTATTATTGTGTTAAATAATTTGATTCTATACATGCATGTCTGTATGCCTTTAACCCCTTTGTGGAATAAATGTGCATATATCCAATAAATAATTAAATAAATAAATTAATTAATTAATTAATTAATTAAAATGTTACTGACAAAATAATTTTAAGATAAGATAAGATATATTTTATTGCATCAGCATATATATGTGCTATAGCCATTACAAAAATTCAACAATTTAAGCAGCATGACTGTTCATATATACTGGTAACGTGCAGAGAGCAAATACAAAATTATGAAGTTAATTTCATAGTAAATATATACTAAGACAAAATATGAGATCCAAGTTTCCAGCTTTCACACAAAAAACATACTAGTCAAATTGTGTATAATCTTTTTAGATTTGACATTCAGAAGAGCACAGATTTTGCATATTAGGCCAAGAACAATAGTATCTTGAAAAATATCTGAATCTTAATTTTGAAGCATCGAGTTCTTCATGCCACGCGAGAATTTTAGTAGGCTAATTTTTGGATTGATTGATTTATTGAATGTTGCTTAACGTCCAGCGGCAAATATTCCATGCATATTAAGGACAAGAGCATATTAATAAATGATGATGATGAATGAACCCTGCTTTGTAATAGACCGACACACTGAGTCGGATTTAACGTGCTAGCCCACGAAAGCAAAAGTACCACAGTGATCAGACCCATACCTAGTTCTATGACCGATTTATTATTATTATTATTTTAATTTTATTATTTTTGCTCTTCCCTTGTAATTAATTTCAAGATTGAGCTGTCATAGGTAAGCGTTTGGCCCCTATGATCATACTATTTATATAGTTATTGTATGTATAACCGTTCACAAATAATGTTAAGTCTTTTGCATCACTTATGTGTGAAAACTTAAATATATAAATTACTTACTGTTTACAAGTTTATGAAATTATTTCCTATGAATCTACGCATCCCTCAGACTAACTAGTCTTGTCACCAGATAAAAACAAACTATGAAACACGTGGTTTCCTTGCCGGGGGGTGCGTTTGATTAGTGTGATGTTTAACTGGTGAAAATGTGCGGAATCTTTGAGATGAAATGATACCCGTGTTAGATTTTTATCTTCACTACATGTTACATTACACGCACTTTGAGCTGTCCAACAAATTATTTCATACAGACGGTATCACCTGAGGTTGTATATACTTTTGTAGATGACCCAGATAAACCAAGAACAAAGATTTCCCGACGCTACATATAATGTTGGCATTTTAAATGTCTTTTTTATTCTTAATAATTGAAACGTTGTTGTTTTTTGACTGAAATGACACTACGAGATACCACCGTCCATGGGAAGACATTTACACAAGGCATAAAAACTATTGCTCTTTTGACGCGTATAACATGTAAAGTATACCATTTTTAAAAATTTCCACTTCATTAGAAATTTTTCACCTCCTGGCGAAGAAACGAAATGGTTGTCATTTGTAATTATTCTACAAATCGCTATAGTATAGAAATGCAGTGAACAAAGCAGTTTGTCTTAATGTTTTGAGGTATTCAGTTTGAATAATGTGTATTTTTCTAAGGAAATAGTAGTGCAACCAATGGCGTGATTGACAGTTTTTCGGGTATATAAGAAGATCCTGGATCACTTATTAATCCATTTACATGTAAACTTGCAAACATTCTTGTAAAGACAATACCTTGTAATTCAAATGAGATTGATGATGGTTATTTCTGCAGAACCGTTCACTACCAATATGGCGAAGAACAATAGGAAAATGCCAGTATCTTTTAAAAATGTAAAGCTGGTTGCTGGATGCTGCATTTGTTCAGCAGACTGTCCCGAAGGCTGGAGCGTTGACGGTACCACAAGTAGATTAGCTGGAAAGTAGGAACATCAAGGGGCTTTATATTATAAAAGATAAAAGATGTAAAGAAGGCTATAAGGGTGTTGGTTCAGTATGTTAGCAGTAGTGTCCAGATGGCTGCCAAGATAAAGGCGCATGCTGTCTGTAGACTGGTAGTATATATGCGAAAAAAACTAGACCTGCAAGTAAAAAAGCATGTGCCCATGGGTAACTTGATGACGACATAAGCTGCTGGAAAGATACTCATAGAAGGAGTGCTGGACGTATGAAATCCAGATATGGCACCCTGCACTTCCGGTCTAAGAAATGTCGGTCTAAGTTTTTTTTAGTGACGCACATATTTATGGCAAAACTACTGTTGCACGTGGTTTTGGCTGAAATAAATGCAGTAGAGGTTACCATGATGATGGATGCACTTGCTTAAAACTGTCAATATTTCAACGTCAAAGATGCAAACAAAACGAAGACAAATTTGGTTCTCATTGTTATCCAAAATGCAAATCTGGATATCAGTCTGTTGGGTGCTGCCTTTGCAAACATAACGATGGATAGAGAATTGTAGTTTCACTTGCGCAAAGATAATGCGGTTAATGTTGCTGGTGTTTGTTGGGAAAAATGTAAAAATGGTTTAACTGATGATGGAACTCTCTTTTGAGGTCCATTAACTAAAACAAAGCTACACCAGTGGAGTCGGATCTCCCGATACTCAGATAAAAACAAAACCGAATCGTGGAGTTGGAACTTCTCCAATACATATCAGAGCCAAGGAGCGGAGAGTACCATTAAGCACACAAACAATAAGTGATTTTCTGTTATAACACTTGCATCTAAGCAATCATTCTTATGAAAACAAACGGATATGGGGTAAATGTCAGGGAGACTGCACCCCAACCACGAGTAAAACAGAGGGAATTAATCAAGAGGTCTCCACAAGGCCTTCAACAAGGGTGGAATACCTCTTTTTATGAAAAGCTCAATCGCCTCAAATAAAAAATTTCTTTTATGAAATAAAATATTTTAACTGCTATGTAGTGAACAATCTATCTATTTTTGAAGTAAAACGCACGTCTTTACTTTATATCTTCAACTCCAGTACATATTAAATTGCCTCTTTTTCCAAAGCAGCATTCCTTATCTGTTCCTAAATCCAAATCCCATCCTGTATCTGTAAATATTGTATGGGTTATAAACATTGAAAGCATGAAGCCCCCATCCATTAAGGAAACCCCTATTTCTTTGGCCACAAACCTAAAAATCTCCGTATTTTGGCATTTTTTTTTTCAAAAACTGCTGTGTAAAGCCTTATATTTGAAAAAATTGCTATGTGTACCCATCATTAAATTTGTCAAATATTTTGAGAAAATTAATGGGGAGATTTTTGTCATAAATGTTTTTTGTTGAGAAGTTATGTTGATTAGTATTTGGTTGGTGCTAGTGGCAACTCCTGTCATTGGTTTCTTTGTCATATGAATAATTACAAACCAAAGTTTTGACCTTTATAATACATGTAGTTAAAAGCTTGTTTCGTTGACCACTTGTCGAATTATCTTTGCTTATTTCATGAAATTAATTGCATAGAAATTACCAGCCTCCTTCTCCGACTCCCATATGAAAACCCTAAGTCTTAAATTACGACATTGAATGCAGAAAAAAAAGGAAAATTGAGAAAAAATGAAAGACTTCAATCATACTAGATTCTTTTCATGAGGGTCTTTCCCGACCTCTCGGGAAAATCTTACTGTCTTTTTCTGATTATTATTTTTTTTTCTTTCGCCAACGAAAACTATATTAATAGGTAGAAGCCGACGATATATGAGATTTAAATTTGGTATATTAGTTCAAAGATTTTTGGATCAAACAGCTAAGGTGACAGGGCCCAAAAACCTTTTGTGAGGTCAAAATCTAAAGTCTATTCCCAGCTGGTACAACCCTATAAAAAGATGAGGCCACAGCCACCGCCTGCTATTTCGCCTTTACAACAACTATTTTGGGCATGTTATATTTATATGTTAGCAATATCTTTATATGCAAAAATAATGCACGACCAAGAAATGGGATTGCAACTGCTTTTTTCAAATAAGAGCCGATCTGAGATTCTTCCAGGAATTGACAAAAGTTGAAACTGGAACTGCTATATTTAAAAATCTTAACACTGCACATAAGATCAAAACTGACCTTCTGATTCTGATTTTATATGGTTGCTAGATATTTTTCCAAATAGGTCACAAACCTGAAAAACTTCCAGTAAATATACCTAAGTTGGAATTACCACAATTTTAAATCTAAAGACTGCTCATTATTGACATTGGTCACTTTATGTTGAAATTGTATGGTTCCCAAGTATTAAAAAACAGGTCTGAGAGTCTTCCAGGATATTACTCAAAGTTGGAATTGTCATATTATTTAACCTTTAAACTATTTGTGGTTCTTATTTCATTTGTGTATAATTGCTAAGTCCTTTTTAAAACATATAACAATTACCTTTTGCAGTTTAGTTACCTACATGCAAGCAAAGTGATACTATTTTTTCAACCCTCCCCACCTTTTTTTGAACCCCCCCCCTCTTTTGTTGGCTGATTAGTGTCTTCATTCGAGGTGTGCTTGCAGAGAATGAATTATAGCTGTCAAATAAATATACAGGCTATATATAAATATCTATATGTGAATCGAAATATTACTTATTTTTTGTCGATATGTGTCATGGTGTATTTATATACAGACACCGAGACAATTCCAATAATTCATCCTGTGATTTCATACATGTAGATGCAGTCGTCAAATTTAAACCACATCAACTCATGACCATTATGAGTGCATGCCCATCAGGCAGTCGGAACACGCTCGTATATTTCCGTTATTCTGCTCGCTGTTATAAGAAATGCCAAAAGCTTTTCAATGGCATCGTACGTTCCTATGTGCGTCTTTCTGTCCAAGTGTTGCGTTATGTCTATGACAATTGTTTTCTATTTTCTCGTGAGTTGGAATATTTGTCTTGATTTGTTGCAGATGCACATAGTCCCCTATTTTGAAATTATGGTCCTGCGTGTTTTACCCTTTTCTGTATATTTGCAATTTGTTCCGTTTTGTTCAAAGCTTTATAATTCATCAGCTTTTCCATTTGACCTTGGTGGTAATGTGGCGTTGAAATTCCTGCTGCTCTGCAAATTCGGAATTTCTCTGGTGGTAAAAGGTGGTCCCGTATCTTTTTTATTCTTTTCGGAGTACAGTGGGTATCAAATATTTTCTTTAATATTTTTCCTTTGTAGATTTGAATGCTGAAGTGAACACGGTTTCCACTTCTTCTGGTCAATTGCTACCACGTTTCAGTGTCAATCTGGATAGGACCCTCCAAAATCTACAGATACAATTTCCCATGGGTTTTTCGGGATAGATTGTTTCTTTCTGGCATATATTGCATATTCTTTCTTTTAAATAATATTACGGAGTTTTTCTCTTGTGCTGTGTGGAAGTTGTAAGCTTCTCCGTGCTTGAGTTGTATTCTCTTATTAAATTTGGAGTAATGGGATGTATTTTGGAAAGATTCCAACATTGTTAGTTCTTATATTTTTAGTCTGACCACAAATTACTGAAATACTTGTACGGTAGGCCACTCTCTCTACGCGCCTGCACGTCATTAATTCCCAGTTTACCAATATTTGAAGGTTAATCCAGAAATCCCTCGTACGCAGTGTAATAAAGGCATTTTCATTCTTTGTTTTTCCATTTTGTCTACAATCCATTTGATAAAAAAGAAATGCAAGGCACTATTTTAAAAGTACTTGACCAAGAAAATCTAGTGAACTAAAGGCAGAATCTAAACGAGAAATTATGCACTACACAATCCCAGAAAAGATGTGGAATGTCACAAGTTCTTTCTGGCATATATTCCATATTCTTTCTTTTTAATCAGAACAGGTTCTTGTTGCTGATATTTCGTAGTAATATGGTATTCATAACATCGTCCTATGAAACCTTCTACTATCCTGTTCATTTAAGGATAACAATGGCGTTCTTTCAGCATTTGCTTTGTTTTCGTCATTCCCAGGTAACTCATGGGCAGCTTTGACAACTGTCTTTTGGAAATTTGCAGGAAAAACGATTTGATTCATTTTCACAAGTCCTTGTGCAACGTTCAGTATACGGTAAAATGATGTGATCTAGGTTCCTCTTTCTTTTGTTCAATGGGTCGGCAGAAACTTTGCCGGTTTCATACATTAATTCATAAGTTCAACGTCTTGCATGTCCATGGCCTACTTCTCTATTCTTGATGGAAGTTTACTTGTCGCTTTATAAAAATCAGTACACGCGGTTTATGTGCAATCTTGAATCTTGGTGCTCCTTATAGGTACATGCTGAATCTGTTTTTCGTCCATTTGATTGACAGGGCATACTTTCCGTTTGGCTGTAAGCTTTGTTTATGTCATTGTACGGCTGATATAGCGTACTGGTTGCAAACTCCTTTTGTGTCTTGAAACAATCCTGCTGATAACCGGCTTCGTAATACGATTGGTCTTCTAGGATTTAAATCAGCCATTGTGTCTTCGTTGTTGATACTATCTTTTAGCTTAAATCAGCCATTGTGTCTTCGTTGTTGATACTATATTTTAGCTTAAATCAGCCATTGTGTCTTCGTTGTTGATACTATCTTTTAGCTTTTTAAAGGCGGATTCTTCGTTGCTCATATAAATTTGCAGTTTTGTGGGTCAGTTTTCGAAGTGGCGCTGTTGATGAGGTGTGCTTTGGTATAAATTTTGATATGTAACCAATAATCCCTACAAAACTGCATATCCATCTTCACTGCTTTTACTTTTTCGGGTGTCGGCTTATGACTTCTTTCATAAACTTGTATCAGTATAGAATTCCAGGTCTTAAACTCGCACTTTTCTCTATTAAATGTGATACCAAAGTCTTTAGCTCTCTATAAAAATTCTTCTAGTGTCTTGTTTTGTTCCTCCAAATTAAGGCCCCCAATAACTACAATGAGAATGTCTAAAATGTGCCCAATGATCCTATACATTGCTTCGTCAAATACATCTTGTGCACCAAATATCAGTCGTTTTGGTTTCATGTTACCCGAAGGCTTACTAAACGTTGTGATTGTTCTTGATTCTGGGTCTATATTAAGTCCATTTCGGTAAACACTAACACTATTGCACTGTTATTTACTAGGAACCTCATCGAGTATTTCCCCTTTAATTCCTCTAAGTAGTGTGGGTCATGGTCTTTATGCTGCTGTAATTGTCTCTGGTTTCATACTACATTTACTTTGTAATATAGTATCAGTCTTTTTGTCACCAATTTTGCCAATCCATTCAAATATTTCGGTCAAGTCATCCAAAAGTTTAAGGATTCTGTTACTGACATAATGTTCGCATTAATAGGTTTATGTAGTCCTAAATGGTTTGGTTCCCCAAATGAGCCGTCTTGGTCACTCTTTATGAGTGTAAACTTACAGATAAGCAGTTAATTTCCCATTCCACTAAAACAAAACAAAAAATTAATCGAAGATACCAAAGGGGCAGACAGAAATATTTAAATTTGTTCCTTATGACCATGTTGAATTCTCTTTTCATTTTGTAAATGCCGAGCTTTATCTTGCTTCTTTCCAATAAAACGTTTTTGGAAGTTTCGGAACTAGATTTTGTCCATTACGTTAACATTAGCTGTTCATCAGCTCCACCATCTGGTTCAATTTTAACATCATCGTCATCGATTCTTATTTTCGGGGTTTTCTCCATCTTCTGAAAATCTTTGCCTGTTTTTAACTTTACGAATCCTTTTCAGTTAAATGGCTGGCTATCTACATAATCAGTGTCCGAAAAATCTGATTCTTCTTCTACTGTTTTTCTCAAGTTTCTTGAAATTACAAAATTCTTCCCTTTTTCCAAATTTCCGTCAGGTTTCTTGTTGCGTCCTGCTCGGCATACAGCTACAAAGTCATGATTTTTTTCACCGCAATGCCTACATTGTTTCCCATATGCTGGACACTGTTTTCCGTTCTGATTAATCCCGCAGTAATCGCATCTTTTCTGGCACTTAATTTTTCGTTCTTTTCTCGTCTAAACTCATTTTCGTACTGTATTTTGTTAACTGTATTCGAATAGTTACTCAATTCATCAAATTTCATTTCTTTAATTTGTAGAGATGTGTCTTCAATCTTTCCAGCCTCCTCTGTAAAACTACCCAAAATCCATCCTTTACTTATTGCCTTCATGTATATATAGATCTCTGCATATTATCTATAGTATACAATTTTCTAGCACTTATTCTGAGTTCAGTTTATTTCTCAATATTGTCTGGGAGTAATCAAACATAAATAAATATTGAAAAAAGAAGGTGTGGTATCAGGATTGTCCTTGAGACAGCCATTACAAACATCTACAGATTTGACTAAGGTCTTCAACAGCGGACACACATCCACACCATATGACAAGCTGGTGACAAGACCCCTAAATATAAAAAGTGAAGTGATGATATTCCGAAATATAACAACTTTCGCCGGCCAGATTAGCATACAATGTAAAACAAGTAACAGTTTAAACATGAAAACAACGACAGTTTATCGGCATAGAAAAGGCACATATAGTATGTGGCGGGGTTGAATATGTTTGTGTGGACTCAACCCTACCCTAACCTGGGACAGCGGTGTGACAAAACGACATTAAAAGCTAACTATTGAACAATGAATGAATGACTGATTAATGGATAGTGAATGAATGAATGAACGAATGAATGAATGAATGCAGTTGGATACTACATCACCTGAATTCTGCAGAACATTGCAGCCTTTCATATATACAGCGAGTTCAAAACCAGGCTGGTCTCGTACAACTGTATGCTGAATTTGCCTCATCATCAGTCACCTTGTCATTTCCGAGTGCCTGGGCTCAGTTGTTCTCTCCTGACACTCTAGATTATTCACAAATAAATTAATCCAAAGATTTATCCACAAAACTGGCGTCAGTAGTGTCATAAGGCCGATTCTACACCACCCCTCTTATTTCAAGGGAAAAATCCATCGCCCAATCCTAAAATGCAAATTTACCATATCCCCAATTAGTCTAAGGGTAGAAACAAAATATGGCATCTGTATCAGATATCAGATCTACCCCAGCCCCCAATACCTTAGAAGGAAGCATTTCTAGGGTAGAAACAAATATGACATTAAATGCTAGCAATACCCCAGCCCCCAACACCTTAGAAGGAAGAGTCCCACAAATTGATATGAATAAAGGGATGGCATCCAAAAGAAATATGATGGATTTCTTTCTGGAGAATGAAGAAGATTTGGAGGACAGCACCCCAACCCCCCAAAAGCAGCAGCAGTGCTGCAATGCCCCCAACCTAGCGCAGATGGATGAGCATACCGAGCTCTGCCAAAATTGCGGTAGTCAGAAAATGAAGCCACGATTTGAGCATCAATCATATGTGGAGCAGAAGACCACCTGCGGCGTCCCACTCAAGAGGAAGAAGGGGCAGTTTTGCAAGAGCAAGCCCGGGAATGGTGGTCTCTGCTGGAGGCATAGCAAGCAACCACGCCAGCTAGAGGAGGAAGAGATCATTCCAGTCGAGGGTAAGATGGTGGTCAAAGAGACCATGAAGACCCTCCGTCAAATAGCTAAGGATGAGGGTATGAGGGGGGTCAGCAGGAAGAACAAGGAGGCCTTGGTGAAACTCATCGAGGAGAAAACCGCCCGTAAATTTGCCCGCCAGGAAGTCTTCAGCAAGAAGCAGCTCAAAGCACTGGCAAAGAATCGTGGCCTCACCAAGTACTCTCAGCTCAAGAGAGACGATTTGATCCATTTGGTCGAAGAAGATATCAAAAACGCCCCAGTCGAGGATGAGATCAAGGTCACCGATAGGCGTCAAGCACTGAATGGCGTATTTGGCACAGTCGTTATCGAACCCGCGAAGCAGCACGACGTGACCACTTTTCTGAAGGTAAGTCGGAGCACCGTCACCGCAACCATCGCAGATGGGCTTGTCCAAAAGAAGGGATTGAAGGTGATCTTGGTGCTTCTAGCAGAGATGGTGAAGACCAACCCCGCGACTGGGGAAAATACCTACGTCATCCCCTACTTTCGATCAGCCCACACTACCCTCACACAGTCATCTGACCTCGAATTAGAAATCACCTTCATGATGGAGAAGGTCAAGGAAAATATGTCAAAGTACATGCGGGAAGGGAGCGGGTGGACGTTCGGACACATCGAAAAGCTAGAAATCCACCTGAACCAATTCAAGCCTCTCAAGGGAGGTTCCTTCATACCAACCCCATCGGCACTCGCGAAAAAGAAGGCGATCGTCAATGTGAAAAATGAGGATGATCGCTGCTTTCAGTGGGCGGTGCTGGCATCCTTACACGAAGACGAGGTGGACAAAAATCATGCTTACCGCCTGAACCAATATAAGAAATGGGAAGATGAGCTAAAATTCGAAGGCATCGAATTTCCAGTCTCTCTCGGAGCGATCGATAAATTTGAGAGGCAGAATCCCACCATCAACGTCAACGTCTTCGGCTTTGATGGGGTGAAGAAGGGGGAGGATGGGGAAGAGGATCTCCAACTATACCCCCTGAGAATTTCCAAGAATACCGGCGCGAAGCACATAGATCTCCTGTTTTTGACCAGAGAGAACAAACAACATTACTGCTGGATCAAGAACCTTTCTCGACTCCTGAGCTCACAAATCACAGAGCACGGTCATGAGCTCTTCTTTTGCCGCAGATGCCTCTCCCACTTCTCCAGGCAGGATCTTCTGGACGAGCATATGGAATATTGCAGCCAGAAGGATGCGGTAAGGATCGAGATGCCGGAAGAAGGATCTGCATTAGCTTTCCATAATCAGAAGAAGCAGATGAGAGTCCCATTCGCGATCTACGCGGACTTTGAATGCTTCACGGAGAAGATCGATACCTGCCAGCCCGATCCCACCAAGTCCTACACGAAGCAGTATCAGCAGCACCGACCATCAGGTTTCTGCTATCGCGTGAAATATGCCCACGGCGACTACAAGGAATCGGTTGTTTACTACGGGGAGGATGCGGCCAAGAAATTCGTGCAGTGCATCGAAGAGGAAGTGCAAGCGATCAGCAAGATATGCAAGGAGAAGAAGCCGATGGTGATGAGCGATGAGGATAAGGAGGGCTTCGAAGCAAGCACGCACTGCCACATTTGCGGGGGTGAATTGGGAGAGGATAAGGTCCGGGATCATGACCATCTCACCGGGAAGTATCGGGGCGCGGCACACAACCAATGCAATCTAGATTTTCAGCTTCCGAAGCACGTGCCCATCATCTTGCACAACCTGAGTGGGTACGATGCCCATCTCTTCGTCAAAGAATTCGAGGGAGGAAAGATCACCTGCATCCCCAATACGGATGAAAAATATATCAGCTTCTCAAAGCAGCTAGACGACGGTCTGGAAATGAGATTCATCGACTCGTGCAGATTCATGCTCAGCTCCCTGGAAAATCTGGCGAAGAATCTCACGCCCGATAAATTCAAGGCGGTTCGGGAATGCTTTGGCGAAAGGTATGAGCTGATGATTAGGAAGGGGGTCTATCCCTACGATTACGCCGATGGACCTGCCAAGCTGGAGGAGACCCAGCTTCCATCCAAGGAAGCCTTCTTCAGCACGCTCACCGGCGAGCATATCAGCGACGAGGACTACGCGCACGCTCAGAGAGTCTGGGAGGCCTTCGAGTGCAAAACCCTGCGGGACTACCATAATCTCTACCTAGAATCTGACGTGGCCATACTGGAGGATATCTTCGAAGATTTCAGGGATATCTGCATGAGGCACTATGGACTCGATCCCGCCCACTACTTCACATCCCCCGGGTTGGCCTACGATGCCGCCCTCAAAACCACCGGGGTCAGATTGGAGCTTCTTTCCGATCCGGATATGCTCCTGATGTTCGAGAGGGGAACCAGGGGAGGGGTGGCCATGATCTCCCACCGCCACGGCAAAGCTAATAATCCCTACATGGCTGACTACGATAGCACCCAGCAGACCAAGTATCTCACCTACCTCGATGCGAATAATCTTTACGGATGGGCGATGTCGCAGCCTCTTCCAACGGGGGACTTTGTGTGGGTGGAGCCGGAGGAGATCGACGAGATTCTCAGCTATCCCGACGACCACGAATATGGTGCCATGGTAGAATGCGATCTCGAATATCCGCAGGATCTTCACGACGCCCATAATGATTATCCTCTCGCGCCTGAGAACGTGGAGATCGACAAGGTGCGCAAGCTCGTGCCTCATCTTGGCAAGCGCGAAAAATATACGCTCCACTACCGAAATCTCAAGATGTATCTAGAGATGGGGATGAAGCTCGCCAAAGTCCATCGTATCATCGGATTCAGGCAATCACCATGGCTGAAGACATATATCGAGCTAAATACTAGACTTCGAGCCGCAGCCAAGACCGACTCCGAAAGGGAATTTTTCAAGCTGATGAATAATTCGGTCTTCGGCAAGACGATGGAGAATATCAGGAAGCGCGTCGACGTCAGGCTGGTCACCACCGAGAAGCAGGCGCTGAAGCTCGTGGCCAAGCCCAACTTTGATCGCAGGGTGGTCTTCACCGAGAATCTCGTAGCCGTGCATATGAAGAAGACCAAGCTCAAGTTCGATAAGCCCGTCTATCTGGGAGCCTGCATCTTGGATATTTCGAAGCTCCTGATGTATGATTTTCACTACGGATTCGTGAAGAAGACGTACGGCGATCGCGCCCGACTGCTTTTCACAGACACCGATAGCTTGGCCTACGAGATCCAGACCGACGACTTCTACAAGGATATCGCGCCGCACGTGCTGGAAAAATTCGATACGTCCAACTATCCGACCGAGCATCCCTCCGGCATCCCCACCGGCAAGAATAAGAAAGTCCTCGGAGTATTCAAGGACGAATGCGGCGGCAAGATCATGACCGATTTCGTGGGGCTCCGGGCAAAACTATACGCATTCAAGATGGATGACGGTAAGGCCACGAAGAAGGCAAAGGGAGTCACGAAGAGCGTCATCAAGCGCAGCATCGAATTTGAAGATTACAAGCGATGCCTCACCACCCAGCAAGAGATCCACCGGCCGATGAATATCATCCGGAGCCATCTCCATCAAATCTACACGGAGCAGATCAACAAGATCGCTCTCTCGGCCAAAGACGATAAGCGTCACATCCTCCCCGACGGCATCAGCACCCTTGCCCACGGACACTTTCGAATCACTCACGGATGAGGATGCCCATCCAACACTTAGCAGGCTCTGACGGGTGCGGATGCCCATCCCTCCTCATCTGCACTTGGCATATCTATATAAATGAGCAGCATACGCGTGCACGACCTCCTCCTCCCTCACAAGCCCCTTTCGAACGTAGAGCTCGAGGAAGCTGCCTCTGCCCTAGGAATCCCCCGCTTCAGAGGCGTATTCATGCGAGATGCCTTACCGTCCGCCCCGCGACGCATCGAATGCGGCATCCTGAATCACGATAGCTGGGAAGGTCCGGGGACGCATTGGACTTGCTGGTATAAGCATGGATCGATAAAGTATTACTTTGACTCTTATGGATTACCGCCCCCTGCAGAGATGGTGAGCTACTTGCGGCCGGACATTCGATATAGCACCGATGAATTGCAGCAGCGAGGCTCGGTGGTGTGTGGCCACTTTTGTCTATATGTTTTGAAGTTGCTGGCGGACGGACAGTCATTCGAAGACGTGATCTTCTCACTATAAATAAAGGAATGGATAAATTTGGATCATCCAGGTCGAGGCAATCGGCCTTCCTGTCTGCAGACGATTTGGATATGAACCGATATAGGATCGTTAATCTCGACGACCCGAAGGATCCTTGCGACGCAGTGACTAAACAATACCTCCACAAGCAGCTCAGGG
>JARWCS010000045.1:354207-365106 GCA_034783895.1 Geukensia demissa | reverse complement strand
TAAATTCAGAGACAGTGTGTCTGATATAAAATAGTTTGATGAATAGTTTTTTTTTTCATGTGAAAATAAGCCATCAACAGCCCTGACAAAAATGAATAATTAAAATTACCATATAATAGTCTAAATTAAAATGTGATGGAAAAGTCATCCATAATAATATTGAAATAATAATAATATAAATAATAATAATAATAATAACTTTCATGTGAAAATAATTTGGCCATCAACAGCCGTGAAAAAAATGAAAAAATAAAATTAAAATGTGGTAGTCTCCGTTAAAATAATAATAATAATAATAATAATAATAATAATAATAATAATGGAAAACGAGATTTCGAAACATTTCTAAATCAGAATCATTGATCAAATATAAATGTGAAGAAAACAATTTTTGGAACACAGACTTACTCTAAATTACTATTTACACATACGGTCAAATTTATTTTTTTAAGCAAACAGGTCCAAATTTGAAGTCATTGCAAAAAGTCAATGCAATTTAAAAAAAATTGCAAATTTTGCCCGTGATTTATTAAACTGACATATTCGTACCTTTTTACTACAATATTTTAGCAGTGGAATTCTAGGGCCAGACCATCCTCCCAATTCAGGGGTTTTGAGTCAGATCCGCTCCCTCAAAAGAACGTGGACTCAAAACCCCTGACTTAGGAGGATGGGGCCAGATGTGAGCATGTTGCATTTGACATTCTTACTTCTTTTGTGCGTTTTTTAAAAAAGATTATCTATTTTTCTGTCCAAGAGCTGGGGGGTAACATGTCATCTCAGTAATCAAAATGGCTAATTCCAAGTATCTTTCTGCATGATCACAAAAGAAAAATACAAAATGAATTAAAAAAAAATTATAATAAGAGCAAGTTTTTTCCGCTTTTGACATCTCAAATAAAATGAATTTGACCATTTTATACAGAATTTGCAGAATGTAACTTAAAAACTATCCAAAAATTTATAAAATATTATTTGGTCAAATTCGTCGAAATCAGTTTTCAAACATATAGCTGACATTAGATGAACTTCTTTTCATTAAATCCTTATTTCCCCAAGGTGTTTCAAGGAATCTCAGGTTTAATTATAATTTCACCTGTCAGATATTACGTCAGAATTTTATGATAATTATAATTTTATTTCTGCATTGTCACTTTTTCTTTTGTTTATTTATCTTTTTATCAGATTATACCACGCGGGTATTTCTTATCAGATCAATCAAAAATTCGTTTTTTCAATATTGTCATCATTATTGCGGATTATAAACTTGTCAGGAGACATAGAACTCGTCGACTACAATACACTTTATAAGGAAATCTAAACCGGTTTGAAAGAAGTTTAAGAAAATAACCAAAATTTGTCCTCATGTATTCTTATGCATTCTTGTACTAAGACCCTTGGTGCCACACGGTGACAGGCTCTGACATAAGCTGGAGTGGCTGCCCAAATAAGTACACTATGTCTGAAGTGGTTCCAATGGGGTTTAAGCGCGATGCGTCATCAACTTTTGCAGTTATTAAGTTTGACGCCGGACAGGTCTTTTTTTTTAAATCCTTTCCACAAATTCATGTATACTTGTACACCAGGGATACAACCAATCAAGGTTGACACCCAACCTCTTCTAATATATAGTAGCCTTCATGAATTAGTTGATATCCTGATGGTCATAAGCGTATATCAACCAAATCACAGGCGCTTGCGACATGGACCCTCCCCTCTCTCCAAGATATTTATGATGCAAAAACACAATTTTCTTTACTATATACTGTTTTTGGGATATGACTGAGGATGAGGAGTATGGCTGAGGTTTGTTTACAATGTACATGTATATATGTATTGTTTATATAAACTTTTTTGGGGTATAGATGTCATCATGTACACCTCTGTGTCTGATGTTGCTCAATAAAGCCTTGTCTTGTCTTGTCTTGTCCCTGTTTTTTGTATAAATGGGAAAACTACCTATAGTTAATTATTCTAGAATGACAGAATCAGCAAACGCTGGTGATCGCTTTAACTTAAAAACCATGCAACCAGCAAAACTTTTCGGTTCTGAAATTCTAGATTAACTACCCGTAATTTTTACATCAGCACAAAAAATATGGATGAGGTGGTGATGTAAGGTCGCGTCAGAAGCGCCTGTGGTCTAGATGAAAATAACATGTCAATTTTAACTTAAAATGGAGTTGACAAGTATTAGGCCTATACATGACAGGTCCCGCGCGTTTCTTTTTTCTTTTCTTTTTTTCAAATATGTCTCGTCTTTGTGGACTTTTGATTTATCACATGGTCATTCTGTTTTGGACTTGAAGAACAGTGCATATTCTAATCCCGACTGCTCTTCTGAATACATTTCACTCCACTTAAAACATCTCTAGTAGATAGAAATTTAAGATACCAAAGGGACAAACGGAAATCTTTTTGGGACAGACAGAAATCGTTTTTTGTACAAGCAGAAATCATTTTTGGTAGAGACGGAAATCGTTTTGTGACAGACGGAAATCGTTATTAGGATAGACGGAAATCGTTTTTGGTACAGTCGGATATATAGTTTTAAATTCAAAAGACAGACAAGACCACAGCCAGCAAACTGGCAAAATAGAGGTCAAACCGTGATCGGTACACGATACACTACAGCAAAAACCGAAGCTTGAGTAAAAAATAGAGCCGAATAACAAAGAGAATAAGCTCAGGTGCTCCGGAAGAGTAACCAGCTTCTGCCCCATGCATAATGGCACCCGTTATCTAGGCCGGGGTTAGTCACGCAATCGGTAGTGGTCACAAGGAATTGTATTTACGACAATGAGAGGATATCCATTGTCATTTGTGAAATGGATATTGCGTAACGGTCATTTAAGTCATGCTGGCAACAAAAAAATATCCAGTGACGACATTAATTTCTCAACTAAATTTTTGGTTGAGCAGCTTTCTTGTCAGCAGCAACTTTCTATCAGCCTTAGTAAGTATATGCCTCTTGGCGCGGAGAAATACTAGTAATCTTGCGGTGAACTCGATCCGTTTTTAGGGAATACATAGTTTTCTTATACGAAACCGACCTATGCAAGTCGGTGACGATGCGGGTGAATGACGACGTCGTTTAACGTCGGACTCGCATGGACTTTTAAAAAACAGCCTACAAAAAATTATGCAATGATGGCGAACCCATTGTCAAGAGACAGGATATATACAAAAAAGCACTTCCATGTTGAGTTTACGCTAAAGAGTATGTTCTGCAATATTAAAAATTCTCACGTTTCAGTGTCTCCTGCATGTCGGTTAAAATGATGTGAATTTTTAGTCGACGAAGATTTCCGGATGCTATCAGGCACAAAACACGGAAACACTAAAACGCAGGATATCCGCAACCGACTCTTTGATTGTCAAATGCCGCATTTGAGCTTTATCTTTGATCAAATGTTGAAAAAGACAATTTGTCACCAAATTTTACCACTTAAATGATAAATTGATAAATAAATACATCAGCACATAAACATACATATTTTAGGAGTTTTAATTTAATTGAACACTTTAAATAACAGTTTGCAAAATAATAAAATATGGAAAGATTAAAGGAAAATCTTATGTATTAATAAATTGTTTTCACTTGAGAAAACACATTTATTTTTGTGGGTATTTCTACCCGTTTTTAAATACATTTTAAAACATTTTTTCGTTAATTTCACATCACAGTGGATAAATAAATGAAAATGAGCAGACACACTAATCGTATCATACAATCAGTCAATCGCCAGACTTTTAAAATCAACACGCTTATTAGAGAGACAGTATTTTAAAGTCTATCTCTTTCCGAGCGACAAAGTGGCGCCCGTTTACACTCTCCTTCTTAATCAGATTACTCCGCCCTAAGACACGCCCTCTCAATCAAATTAACCACACATCGCCGCCGCTCAGGTAGATGGGCGAGCTGTTAATCAATGACAGTTGTAATATTTGATATGTAAACGTATCTTGCACACGTTGTGGCATGGGTTTTGTTATGATTGTAAACGAATGAAACAAAAACTCAACACAAATGATGGATTTTGATTTGTGAAATGGAATTATCGTAGTGGTAACAACATACTAGAACCTAGAGTTCCGATCCCGGTCTTAGTTTAACGGAACTTTGTCATGTAAATAGGATTTATATGTTGAATATTTCTAATTTATCACTTCTTTACCTCTAATGGGGTCATCTCATGGACTAATATTTCTCTTGGTTTACTGTCTTTACCTAGCGGAAGGTAAGTACATATTCTAATTAATTAAGATATTTAATTAAGAATTATTCGAGACGACCTCCGTCTTATTAATTATGATATTTTAAGTAAGAATTATTCCTGACGCGCTTTTTCTGCGACAGTGGAAGATACAAATCTAATTTTCGACAATACTCCTAATGTTCATCACAATATTGATCTGTTGTCAATTTCAGACATCAGTTTACAGAAACATCTATTAACAGAGAGATCACTTTATGATAGAAGAGTTGCGAAATGGAAAAGAAACACAAAAAATAACTTTGGCATTGATTGGAGGGGTTATGGCTTTTACCCACTGGGTCTGAATTTTCGCACGAGAATATAAAATATTTTCAATAAATAAATCCTATTTAATGAGTGAGGCTTCTATAACAAACGTGTAGCCTCAGTTAATTATCAATTTAATGATATTTTTTTTCATTTAAGTTATTTTTAGTCAAAATATTTTTCAGAAAGATATATCTCACCAATACATTCAAATATGATATATATGTATATATATATAGAATGATTTCATATATCTACTAAGATATATGTATATGCTAATGAGTACAAGCTCTTACTGGATGACTTTTACAACCGTATTAGTAACGAATCTATCTATCTTGTATATGGAATATTACATTATGGACATGGTTAATTAATTTGATGTACAGCAGTTCTAATTGATCGGGGACATACAAATATTGTCATAAATTGACTATGCCTTATAATATAGCAGTGAAACCATACTTTTATTTCTTTTTAATTCATGTATTTGTGTTGCTTGACCCATATGGGTGCAATTTGCAATAAAGTATTATTTATATAATATTTCTTCTGTTTTGGTCAATAAGGGGTGAAGAAATCCATTTCTCTGTGATATTCGATCGCACGTTAGTTAATATTTGATCCGAATGCCAGCCTTTTATGAGAATAATAGAGACCCACTGCCGAATTTTTACACATAACACCCCAGTCAACGCATAATTTATGGGACAGTATTACACATTAAAACTAATATAAACATTAAATTTGAGAATAATACCACAAATTGATAGACTGAATAAATATTCTGAATGGCAGTCCAGCAGGGGTTTCCTTCTAAAGTTGTTCCTACGCTTTGTTCGAAAAGTCGCCGATATTATAGCGAACTGGTGAAAATAATTTTATGTTCTGAGTTTATTATTTAGCATCAAGGAAGGTTCTTTATAAATATCTTATTTCATATTCGAATTTTCGTTATCATTGCAGAGATATTAACGATGAGGGGATAAATGCAGTGCGAATGCCTTTGATAAAATCTTCAATTTTCATGGGTAGAATTTTATAGTATTTTTATGTTACTTAATACAAAAGTTTCTTAATTGTTGCTGTAATATTAAACTAACACTAAGAAATGATATCGTTGAGGGAAAAGACTTCAATTATTTACATTTTATGGATTTTTATTTACATAAATCTAAAAAGCCATTTCATATTTTTTTGCATATTTTATGGATCAGAATAACTCTTTAAAGAACAGAGAATTATTACGTTTATCAAAGCTTTTAAGATAAAGCGATACTAACACAATGAGACGTCTGGGAGACGTTGAATTAATGAAAACATTTCCAATGCTATCAGCAATTTTCTTGTGTAGATATAAATCAGTGTTTCAGCTAGCCAAAAACTGAAGGGTGCTGCGCCCTTGTGCCCCTACTAGCACCTTCCTGCCCCGAGATATAATTTAGTACCATAATTTTTTTCCTGAGATATATTACATGGTAAATGCAAATCAGGGGCGGATCCAGGGGCGCCCGGGCCCCCCTTTTGAACGCAAAAATGATAAAAAATGACAAGTTTGGGGGTAAATTTGGTCTTGATCTCCATAAGAAATGGAGAAAATTGATGACTCAAGAGGTCCACAAAAGGTGGGCCCCCCTTTTCCAAAAGTCTGGGTCCGCCTCTGCAAATATACATAGAATTCTTTTAACACTAAGTATACAACTAACACTTTTGATCCAAAATTTCTGTATCCAGTACCCTCGAGATACGATTTTATGAGCAAGTGCCAATCCTAGCTGGGACACTTTAAACGCAGCAAACCAATTTCAAAACCAAGGAACTTTCCTGTTAGAATTTCCATTTTTCTTTGAAACCCCTAAAAAATACATACTGTGTGTATCAAGTCATTCATTACACAGCTTTTAAAGGCCCTACGTTGTAGTTCGACTTTAAAGCATTACACTAAAAAAATCTGAACAAGAAAAAATCCAAGTTATTATAAAAATTATAAAGTTCAGCGTTGTCTGTTAATATGAAAAACGACGAAAATTGATGCATTACTATAGAAGAAAGAGATGTCATACAATACTAGCTTCGCTTGAGGTATTAACAGATTATGAAACACGATATTCAACTTTAGAGAAAGATAAATTTAATCTTATTTAATATTTTAAAAACGATGGATGGAAGTTTACCTTTAAGCTAATGGACAGAATAAATATAAACGTGTAGAACGCCCATCCTAAACATGGACCGGTTGCGACAACATTGGAGCTTCAGTTCAACGAAGGACTCCGAAGGGATATAAAGATGTTGCAATAAAAATTAGTTTTTTAATGAAAAATGAAAGTTTTTGTTCCATCGGAAATATGACGAATTTTTTCATTATTTTACTTTCCCAATTTACCACTTACAAGATCTAGCCTTCGAAACTCATAAAAATGACCATGACCTTTCATGTCATCAAGGACATGTGTTTTTTAAGTGGAACTTCACGAATTGGAAGTTAAGAGGACGTAGACAAGTGCACTTTTTGGGGAAGACAAGAAAATTATTAATTACTTATAAAATGTAGACGACAGTATTATGTCCTCACGAAGAAACACAAAAAGACAGATTTTATGGTACCCAAGACGATTGCTAGGTAACTAGCTAATGGGAGCCATCATCAGCACACACAAGTTACAGGCGGGGTTAAGAGATATAATGGCTTTTAAATTTATTAAGAGAACTGATCGATCAAGAGCTCGGTTATAAATCCTTCAACGGACTGTATAAACAACGGATTCCGAACCCCGAGACGGCGGAATGCTTGTACAATTTTAATACGCGTTTTATCCATCTACGTCTAAATAATATTTATTCTTCCTTTCGTTTTCAATGGGTTGACGTTCATCATTTGTGCATTTATAGTGCATTCTTATCGCTTGACTGTCATTAAACCGTAATTTGCAACTGATAGGGCGGTTTAAGAGCTAAATTTTGAAGATAATGTTTTAGATAAATAGTCAAAGCTTTAACTGATTTGAGAGTTTTTTTAATTGAAAATTTCATTTATAGTAGAATTTATATTTGTGAACTGTACACAAGATCACACAAGTTGTTCTTTTTCTTAGAATTAAACCAGAATAGAGTCGATCTAGTCGAATCTAGACTTTCTGAAACGGGTTGGGAGGGGGCAGAATACAATTAACGATTGAAAAGAAGTGGGGTGAAAAATTTTGTACCGTTAATCCCGTAAATGTTTTAACAATTTCTAGAAAAACGGGGACGGGGCCCGTCGGGTCCACCCCTGTAGAGAAAGAGAAAATCAGGGATAGGGGTAATATACCCGAGAAACCCATTCTTAAAGTACCAAAATTTCTCAAAATGAAAGTGAAATTCATCATAAAATCGCAGTTAGGCCTTCAACAGTATTTTAGTAGCCTAAACCTTACACACTGAAGTGCAAGACGCCGCTAGCGTCGCACTACCTATCAATTATCGATGCCTTTTGCCTTTTTTCAAAATTCGCGGAAGTTTATCAGTAAAACACAATATAATTTAACAACTTTTATTCATGCAAAAACTGTCACCCATTTCCCAACCAGAACCAAATATTCAGTCAACCTCATGGCGCTATCAACATAATTGCAACAACATTTTCAAAAAGAAGAACTTTATTTTCCAAATATGGGCTAATGTGGATAAACACAATACAGACATGACAGATGATCTTTACAGACAGAAACCTAGTCCAAATAATTATGACGTCTTCTTCGGATCTTTGATTTATTTTTTTCTTAGCGATCCTACATTTTGGACTAACAGAAACCCACACCAATTGCACAACTACAGAATTTATTGCAAACGGACAAAAAGACATTACAAATAAGAAACATTTTGCAGAAACACGTTAAATAATTAGCGATGTTTCTGGCATCCCCGACGAGTATATTAACGTGTCTACAATCACCACCCTCCAAAATACGAGCATTTCGTTTGCACAAAAACAATGGCTGGTGGTCTGCACCAGAAGTTCTTTGTGTGATCATACTTTTTATACCGACTTTAATGTATCTGACATTTCAAACGCTCAGAGTGACATTTTCCCATTAATTTTTTAAGTTACTAATGCACTGAAAGATTATGTGCTTGTTGTGAAGGACAGCTCATTTTTCTTGTTGTGAATAACATTTTAAAGTGGAAATCTATCTTCCTGTTTGTTTTTTTTTGTAGATTTTACGCAAATTTCATCTTACCACACTCAATGAAATCATGTTACATTGGATGTCGTTGTGATGGGGGAAATTATAAAAATTTAAAATCTGCAGCTATATCGCTCCATTTCCTTTAGATTTGACAATTTTAAGAAAAGTGGTAAATACTATTCAACTAATATTTCCCCGACAAACAACATTATTAATATTTACGGGAAATAAATTTTTATCATCAAATGAAGGCTGGTTTAGTTTTTGTCTCGCATTTCATTTCGGAAACTGACACTTCGTCGGCTTCAGGCAACAGAAGTGCACGCGCCAGAGCGGAAGAAGACATCTGCCTAATTTCTCAAGAAAATCCTTTTTGATTAAGTCGTCGCCTTAATTACATCTTCACAGCCCTCGCGGTCAATAACTGATTAATTAATGATTTTCATGGATCCTTCTGTCTCCTGAATTATGGATTTTCAGATAATATTCTGGCGGTATCGACAGATGTTTCATGTATCTTTCTCCATATATTATCACATTCATTGACCTGTAAATAGCCGTATCACTACATGTACAAACATATTTTAGATATCATTTAAGTTGTGGGATTAATAAAGATAACAAACTAAAGAAACACCGACAAATTATCTTCATTATGTTCAATCCATGGTATTAATTTATCATATCATGTGAAAGTAGCACAGGGTAACTAATTGCTGATGTAAATTACGTCATGTGACGTTGATGTTAATTACGTAACATAATTAGTCCCAATGAAATAAGGAAACAGAAAGTAGCGACGACACCAGAAGGGCATAAAAATGCCAATAGCAGTTTAGTTATAAATCATTATAAGGAAATATAGAGATTCAATCAGTAGTCGAGACTAGTAGCCTGTGTGTCCCCACATAGCGTTTTTTATTTGTTGGTCCAACTTCCGAATATTCAAATAATTTAAAGATTAAGACATAAAGTTACAAAACTGATAGTTTCTTATAATTATATTTAAAGAACAGCCTCTTTTTTTAAAATTCTGAAATTTTCATAGAAAGATGTCTGCTTCCTTACCAAATTAAAATTTATGTGAACTCAGGGGCAGATCCAACGCCCACACACTTACCCTTTTGAACAGGTATTTTCGGGAAATTTTTGTCCGGGTTTCGCGTTATAGCCAGAAAGTATATGCGGTGCATCTCTTTTTGGAAAGTATGAATCCCCACTGGATTTTGCCTTCCGGTTACATCAACCCGGGGTCTTTTTCATAAAAATATGGTATTTATTACGAACTTCGGCCTAAATGTGTAAAATAAAATATGATTTTTCATCTTGAATACATTAATTGAACAATTTGTTTATTCAGTTGTACGGAGCTAAAGTGAGCTTTTTGCAAGGTATAATTATAATCTCTATGTTGTCATTTTATGGTGTGACAATCGAACTGTATTCAAACCAAGTTGTAAAGAAAACCATTCAAAGGTTACGAGTATCTTGTAACTGTCAGGTAGTCATTTTAATACCGAGTAGCCGTTTGAAAGTGAATCGAACATTGTTCACTTAGCCGAACATGGTGCTTTTTAACCAGATGGCTTGCTATAGGCGGTTAAGCTCAAAGTGACAATTTGACGTTACAGCCTTCGTGGCACGATTGATTTCTGACTTCGGCTGGCTGTTTGCGTTGGGCGGTTGACTTTAAAACCTCCGATGGCCGATTGATCTCAGAATTTGGGGGTGTGATGATGACATTTACAACCCATGTTGAAACGGTGTTGTAAATGAATTTTGTTACTTTGATTTTTAGAAGATGTCAGAAAGGTTGATTGCCGGGATGAAAAAATGGGTCTTTTTAGGTAGGGGCGGGTATTTAGCCCGCGCAACTGGCCACAGACGGACTAACTGCACGAGATTTTGCTTAAGCAAAGGGACCTTACCTCTAAGGTTAGAGATAGGAGGTCCGGCAAATAAATTGTGCAGTTTTAAGAAGAAAATGAGAATCTGAACGGCCTGTTTCTGTATACCCTAACAGCTCTTGGGTGATGTCGAAAAGCAAACGCGGATTAACCCAATATCATTTAATTTACTAGCAAAATAAATTGCATGCAAATAAATGCTCATTGCACTTAATTTTGTTTTCATACAGTGCTAACTAAACGGGGAGAAGGCGGGGGTGGGGGGGGGGGGCTCTCAAGTTATGTGTTTGGGTGGCC
>JARWCS010000045.1:336720-351348 GCA_034783895.1 Geukensia demissa | reverse complement strand
TCATTTATAAAGTCTTGTGAACACACACGTTTAGCGAATTGTATCAAGGAATTTTTCTTGTATTTTATAATTTGTTGATATTTAAAGTGTGTGATTTATGATATTTCAGTAAATTTGATAACGCGTCTATTTCTATAAAGAAAAATTAATGAATTGTGATACATGTTTCATATTTTATGAATTTAACAAGTGGTTTCAGCTATGTAACCGGAGAAGAACTGTTATAGGAGAGAAAAATAAACGTTAAGGAAATTATCTTTTTTAGGATGACCGGTCGTTTTATCTTTTTTATTTTGGACGCTATACCAAAGAAAGCATAATTATGTCGAATCCTCTATTTATATAGTGAAAATGACAACTAAATTGTTTCTTCTTCTTTAATCGGCAAAAAACGATTTTTTTACTTCTTGACTTTTTAGAGAAAAAAACATGTAACTACCTTATACAACCTTCGTAAAGGATATTGACCGTCTCACAGTCAATATCCTGTACGAAACTGCACCGACACACTTAGACCCACTACTAAGAAAAGGAATGACACGATCCGCTGCAGGTTCCAAGTTTACTCGGTACTCATGTCGCCTGAAACTACAACAAAAATTGATAACTCTTAACCCACGTAGCGTGAACTGTTTGCACGTTCATCAAAAGCATACAGAATAATGCACTGAAATAAGCATGTTAACTGACCATCGGTCGCACTGTCAGATCGCGACAGACTGAAGGGGAAAGGAGATCATAAGTGCCGAAAATCGGTCTCGGAATAAAGTTTACATGTACGGATATTCGCCGTTTTAAGGGAGTCTGGGTGGCCAAGTTTTTTAATCTTTTGTATACAAATAAATGTTGTTTACTTGTTACAGGCATAGATTTAAACAAAACAAAAAGGGTGCTTGACATGTTACTCCGGCTTTTATATAAAAAAGATTACTGGTGGCGTGAATAACCAATGAATGAAAAAGCGTATTTAATTTTTTCTTAAATTAAAAGCATCCGTTTTTTGTTTTGTAAAGTAAAAAAAAATAGTTTTAGCCTAGTTAACAGCTTTTGATGTAAAATCATCAACAAATTCCATTTTTAAGGTGACACCGTTGACACTTTTGGAACATCAAATGCGATTTTGATTATCGTCTGTGAAGCATTTACACGATATAGCTAAAAACCTTTTACAAAAGCACACCAGTAATTATATATAATTACACCTCACTTAAGCTGCAAACAGATAAACCTACAATAGCACTGGACGGGATAGGAACAGGGTCTTTAATTCAACCTTCAAGATTAGGTTACTGATAAAATATGATGTTAGCTTTAACAACAAAGCGTCGATCTTCTTCGATGAATCAACTTTCTTTTAAATCATTCATGTAAAAATGAACAGTATAAAATATGTATGTTACGGTCCCGGAGGGAGAGTTTTTGAGTGCAAAAACTGACAGTATATATTTAATCGAATATGACTTGTGTGAATATTCTTGAAAGTTCTCCATTTTGTAAGCATGGTAAAGGGTTTATAAAGTAATAACTAAATCAAAAGTTTCCAAAAGCACATGCTTTAATTAACTAAAGCCTACTCAATCCTCCCTTATGTGTAGCTATAAAGCCCAACAGCTGCATGCAGAATATCGAAAAGCAAAATTAAGCTTCTGTTGTGTAAGAAATTAGGTACCTAAATATCAGAAAAAGTAATAAATAAGGATTGAAGAGAACCGCAGACGGTCTTCAAGACATTTGCAGAATTACAATTTCCGAACATGCTAAACGAATCATGCATTCGGTCAAATTGACATTGTTCGTGTTTCATAGTTTTTAACATTTAGACCAGTACAGTTAGATCAGAAATGTGTTCAACCTTAGGTAATTTGTCATTGTATAATCGTAATGTATGTCTGTTTTTATAGTTCCCTATAAAACAAAATGTATTCTTGTGATTCATTTTACTATTAGCTCGTTAAAACTCGGATGATTCTGTTATGCAAAAGAACGGAATAGGCTAAAGTGAATGAAGAGCCTTTTTTTCATAATCAGGAGACGACGAGCCTCTCTTTAATAATCAGAAGACGGATTTACTTCCTTTTGATCGGAAAGCCGTTGTTGAATTTATTGCCTAATCATGGATATCCATATATTGGGTTATTACAGTAAAGCAGAAAGAAGCATGGCCCAAATGTAGCCTCTTTGAATTCAGATTCAGATATTGCTATTCAGATATTACAGTATAGTACAAAGAAGTTTGGCCCAATTGGAGCGTCTTTGAATTCAGATTCTGATATTACAGCAAAGCAGAAAGAAGTATGGCCCAACTGAAGCCTCTTTGAATTCATATTCAGATATTACAGTAAAGCAGAAAGAAGTATGGCCCAACTGGAGCCTCTTTGAATTCAGATATTGTCACGCTTTCATGCAGAACACTGTGGAAGCGTTTTAACTATAATGTGCATCATGCGTTGAATCTAGTCGTAAATTTTAAGACATGAAAGGCTTTGGTACAATTTCATTTATAAGGATGACATTTATTAACATCAAATCTTTTTTTGCCTACCATAACTTTAGCTTGTATCGTGTTGATTTCATTTACCTTTGTTGCGTTTTACAGCATTATATAGAAATATTTCATGTGAAAATACTTAATGCTTTTCCACGTCTAAAACAGAATTTAATAGACTTGTACCTACAACCGGATTTAGGGCATAAATTAGACTTTGAATTCATGCATCTCAGTATATATCGAATTCATGCAGTTCAGTATATATTTGCTTGACCCATATGGGTGTAATTTTGCAAATAAAAAAGTATATACTTTAAAATAAAATAAAAAAATTGTATTTGCCGTATTGGTAATGGCCAGGGTATCTAGATTGTCCGAAGATATGGGAGCAGTGAACACTTAAAAAGAGAGATAAAGGTAAAAGTTTTACCAAAAAATTCATATTAAAAAATGACTGAAAAAGATAAAACCTTGGTACCCTCTGGATTCACTCCTGATTGTAGGACCCGAAAACGTTTAAGCTGTAAAAGGCCATGTTTTCAGAAACTTCTAATAGACCATGGGTCCAACAATATAAAGGCTATCTTTTTGTACCGGTAGACTTCTGTTTTATTGGTGTACTTAATATTGAGGATGTGCGTGTCATGCTTTTCTACAATTTATAATATTTTCGAAATTATCTTGTCTTATACATTTCAAATATTAATGAAGCCCCTCCCTCCCGGTTTAAAACAAATTAAGATTAATTGAAATTTTAAATATTTCCTTAAGGGGTTTTGAGGGACAGAAAAATTAAGATGCAGCAGTCCCGTGCAAAGTTCGGGAGCATGTAAATATACATTTGTCCCCATTTCAAAGTTATGAAATCCTCTTTGAAAACCTTGAGAAAGCCTCCGAATATATTTTTTAGCTGTAACTCTGTCTTATATTGCTATAACAGTCAGCAGTGGAAGTCATTCAGCAAGCAAATACTTTTACAGCATAGCGCGATAAATATTACTGTAATAGATTTCTATCTCAGCTCATAAATATGACTGTTTTCTCCACAAAAAACGACTTTCACAGTGATGCAATTACAAATTCGAACGAACAAGCTGGCAAGAAACATGCAGTTGTAATAAATAATACATTTTTGTTTGTCTTGAAGAAAGATTGCTAATATGAAACACGAGAATTTACATAAAATGTGGTCTTTCTATTCAGGATACAACACAACCAATATTGTGAACACTGATAATTTGTACAGTTTTTAAAAAATTAAATTGTAAAAATAAAGTTATTTGTTGCTAAGTGCTATACGAAAATATGGGAATGACAGACCGGAATTTCTGGCGGCCATTTTGTTTTCCTGGCATATAATTTTTGTTCCGAATGATTAATGACATTCGGCAAAGTAAACGTACATAATAAGGTTAATAAATTGTTTCTCTTTTCTTAATTGATTCTATAATTAATATGTCTGTGGTCATGTGCTAAAAATTGCAAACATGTCATAGAATTTGATAGGCATATGACGAACGGTCTTGTATTTGTTGATGTGAAGCTACTGATAATAATAAACACGAATAATATTCTAAAGTGCAGACTTATCTGATGGGGTTCAACTGGGTGGGTGGAAGTGGAGGGGAGGATCGTAGAGACCCTTTTTAGATATTAGATAATGTGCACTTGTAGTTTAATTGATGGATTGTTGGTTGCATAACTTCTAGCGACAAATATTTCATATATATTCAGGGCGGGAACAAGTAAACAAACAAAAAATTATACAAGGGGTTAGTTGGGAGTTTTCTTGCCAGAGAATTAATGCCAGTTTTGGACTTGTTTGAGTAAGGGTGGAAAATTTGGTCGAAAAAACTGGCCACTTAAGGACCCTCATTACGAGTTGTTGCAAATAAGAGCATGACATTCGCCCAACACGGGCATGAAGGTATGGTACCGTCCGGGTTGTTTTGGGCGAGAATTTGTACATGTCTCTTTACCAGCGGGCTCCCCTATAAGAGAAGTTCTACCTCATGTCGGAGGAAAGTGAACGGCCCTTTTTAATACCGTAGCCGCCCTAGGGGTGAATGTTGGTTATGTACTCTACTGTATGGAGGAGTACGTTCTGGAAAACTTGCATTTTATTTCTACATTTATTCAACATATGTAGTCTCTTTTTAGAGTGTATTGTATTAATTCTTGTCGGAAGAAAATAATGAAAAGGGCTGATCTTGCTAATCTCAACAAAGATTATCCAGAATCAGAACGCAATAAAAGTCACAATACAAGACTAACATTAGTTATATCATGAACATTGATCAGCTAATTTGTACCCAGTCAGTAGATTGTATCTAAGATTGACGTCTTGCTTTTTATTGTTTTGTCTACAGGGAAACAGGGCTTAGATTGCATAGTTTTCTCAATCAATTCTAACGCAATATTTACGTTGACTGTGTAGGTACATATATAAATATCACCACATCTGCAGTTAAATACTCATAAAGCGTAGATTACACAGGAGTACATGTATTGTGCCGAAGCATGTTTTGTCAACAAATATTCATTGATTGAACATTGTTTAACGTCCTGTGGGTAAGATCTGAACTTTGTATAAAAAGTTCATAAATAATATTATGAAGATCACCACAAATTCCAATGATGTAATCGGAATTCTAAAAGTGTGAGTGTTATAGCTCTCTTTTCAATCTTGCTTCCATTGCGTCAACAGTCGACCGTTTTACATCGATAATCAGGGGCAGATTCAGGGGGGTGGCACATGGGTGCCCGCCCACTTTTGAAACGCAAAAATGATAAAAAACGAAAAGTATGGGGTAAATTTTTGTCTTAATCTCCATTATAAATCGAGGAAATTGATGAATCAAGAGGTCCACAAAAAATGCCCCTTGCTAAAAGTCTGGATCCGACTCTGAGGATTTTTCCCAGCTAACTCATCTTAACCGATAATCAACGACATTCCAATCCAACTTTATAATCCAAACCCATCATAGCTCTGAAAAAGCAAAAATTTTACTTCATATTATGCAAAATAATATTTAGGTGAAGTTCTGAAGAGACAGCAAGGCTGGGAATACAATGTTGTTAATTCATGACAATCATTTTCAATAGCTTTTGTTGATAACAAAAATTTCCCAGACAACACTTATACTCTACTCGCGGTATCTACTTTAAATCTGGACTGTAGGACGTCGAGAGCTTGTCGTCTGCAAGTTTTCATATGCTAAAAACGAAATTGTTTTTGAAATGAGATAATTGGATTTGTATATCAACTTTTAGTTTTTTTTTATTGAAACATCTCAAATATTTTCTATGATGTTGAAGATATGGTTACTGCAAGTTTTTGTGTATGTTTTTCCTTTGAAATCGATCATTTGTACTTAGCAAACAACAGGGACCAGATTCCATACTTACGTAATATATACTTCGAGTATTGCCCTCATTATATATAACTCACTACGCTTAAGGCTCTTACACCACGAGTATTATAAACATAGGCCGTCCTTACAATGTCAGAGGCCTGTGTTCTCTCGTCCTGAAGACAGTAGAAGTTCACAAAGGACACCTGTCAATAGCGAGGCGTGTGTGACCGATAGTTGCACAAAATAATAAGACAAACAGTAAATCAGGGTGCAGTACAGATCACGCGTGAAACTATATAGTCGAGCTCTGTAAAGAATGTCTTGTATTCCAAAAATTATATGCATATAGGTTGCTTAAATTTAAATAACAAAACGTCTTATTTTTATTTCAGGTGAAATTCGATGTTACTGTAACGAGGCTGGGTGCGTTCGAACAGGCTACATGTGCAAGTCAACGTTAAATGCATGTTATTCAATATTAACTTATGATGATGAAAAACCGAAAACAACACAGGGATGTATAGAATCATTAGAACCGAACAAACGTGTGGTGTGTAAAAGTGAAAAACCTGAACAATATACTAGTAAATTACCGACACAGGAACAATCATTGTTGATATGCTGTGATAATGACATGTGTAATTATAATGAAAAAACCATTAGCATAATAGTTAAAGAGAAATCAAATGGCAGTACTCAAAATGGTGAGTATTATATTAGATTTCTATAAAACATACTGTGCCCCGTATATAATCTCATCTGCATGCAGTCCATTAGAAAATATGGAAAGAACATGATTTTAATGGTCAAAGGTCAAGGTTGCTGGGTCAAATTAATTATGGAGTTTGACTTTATTACTCCGTAGGAAAATCGGTGACCCAATTTCAAGGTCAGGTTAAAGGTCAAGGTCACCGGCGTCGAAGATTTACACGGCGTTGGAGTATCCCGCTTCCCTTTTATCCACAGTTTAAATAAAGTAGTCCGACCAGTATCTGTGTGTGTGTGTTGGGGGGTTGAGTGGGGAGATGGGCGTGTTCGAAGAGTATAAATAAGCACATACTTGATAAGCCAGATGTTTTATTTGGAAAAATCTTTATTATAAGGGGAAAATGTTAAGAGGTATCACCGGGGACGAGGGTCTGAATTCGGTTGAGGACGATAGTCTGAATTCGGTTACCACAGTATGTATACTCCAGCCATCAGTGTATCATATCGATTCAAGTTTAGAAGTATTATTACAAGACATCCGAATACAAGATAGCCTGCTGTTATAACAGAGGTTTACGCACCGAAAATAAATTGTCTTGATGTTTTTTCAGGAATTCCAGTGCATTCTGGGAGAAAACGGCAATAAAATTAATTCAAACACTGTAAAGAAGCATTTCACATCGACATGCACACATGGAAATTAATGAAAAAATGTAAAAACGTTATAGATGTCGGACTGTTTTAGATCATTAGAGCAGCAAAATTCAACTTAAATCTTAATGAAAATTATAGGCGTGAAATTGAAAATGGGAACGAGTTCTGTGTTACAATTACATTCTGCGATGAAAACAACAAATTGTTATATACAGACAACTGTTGAGATTGACACGTTTCTCTTTAATTGAAAGCATTACATAAATTATAATCCTTGTAGTTAATTAACAGAATCTTGACCTTTTCTTTTGATGATGAAATGAGATGAACACTTATGGTGATGGCTGCCGTTTCTCAGTTCAACTGAAATTTCTTGAATTTTTCTGTTTTTTTCTTGGTATAACTTGGCGTATTGCGAGGATCAGCAGACTTGAATTTCAATTTGCGATCTTACTATTTTTATCTTTATATATTAAATCAATCCAAAAAAGTATTTGTAAACAAGTTTACCAATTTTTAATAAATATGAATTTTGATATGCTATATGTACATTTCAAGGAGTAAACTCTCATCAGTTGCATTAGAACCAAAATATCAATCAAGTATATACTTACTTAAAATTGTCGTTCGGGGTTTTACTGACTAACTAAAATAAATTCTGTTTTTTTTAATCCCTTTTAAGCTTACGCAAACTGCCCCCCCCCCCACACCTAAAAAAACCAAACCAATAATTGAGTAGCTAAAATAGGATCTAGTATAAATTGACAAATGTTGAACATTTTCGTTAATTTTCTTGTTGATTATAATGAATGGATTTAATATCTGAAGAAGCTATGTACCTACGTTATAAATTCAAATTCTTTTTTTAATCTAATCAAAGTGTCCAAACGTACATAAAAATCATACTTATAGAGCCCTCTCGAAAGAGATTAACGAAGACTGTCATAGGTGGACACGGGACTCAGGACATTTGAAGAATGACAGTCACGTTTTGGCATTGTCTCGTCCAGACCTGTGGCTCTCTGCTTGCCATATGTAGACATCAAGAGATCTACAACAAGATCTGGCGACATCCGACATCGTAATATAATTGTAGGCCAGAGGCGCCGAGACTGTATTAATATAATCGTTGTACAATCCGCAAACCACCTGTCTGCCATAAGTTCTCGAGTAAGACCGACTTTGTAGTATATAGCGTATAATTTTCAGATTAAAAATTCGGTGGATACGCTTTAATCTAGTAACTGAGGCTCCCTAAATGTAGATTAATTTGAATTTATGAAATAATCTTAAAAAGTAAACGGGTTTGTGATAAGTTTAATGCGAAAATATTTTAAAAATATGGTTCATCAAAAGACAAGTTGGGAAAAAGCGGGGGACATTTGACCATTTTCTGACAAAATGGGAAACGGTAACTTTACCCTACCAAAACAAAGTAAAAAAAGACTTTTTGACCTTTTCAATGATGTTAGGGTTGGGCCCCAGACCAGGATAAGGGGTGTGGGAGACACCGGACCCTCTTAGGATAGGAGGGGACATGGGACCCTTGTTGAGAGGTTTGATTGATCTGTTTTGGACAGTACATACAAGAGTTTCGAGTTTGTTCTTAAAATTACTTAAGTTTATTTCTAAATTGCACCCTAAAGGGCCAATTAAGTAAATACATGAACATAATGTATATGACAAGCAAACATACAGTGTGGCTGGTCTGACATGTCTGACTTAAAATTAGGGTTCAATGTTTTAAATTTTTTTAAACAATTGATTTCTTAATAAAAAAAACGTGCCCATCATAAAAATAATTCGTACACATCACAGTCAATGGCAGGCTTACATTAATTAAGTATGGGATTAAAACATTCCGTTCCCATATGGTAACTCGTTAAGCTTTGCTCGTCGCCAGTAAGGTATATCCTGGAGGCGACACTATGTATACATTAGGATAAAATGAATTAAAATGCAAACGAATCGTAAAATATGATTAGTATATTAGCCCCGTAAGTTTAAATTTAGGATTATTTTTTTATTTTGGGATTATATGTTTTACAGTGTTAACTGCCCAAATCATAATCGTTTTTAATATTGACAGACACGACAGAAACGGATTGAACGGATGTACATTCATGTAATTAGAGGCGGATCCAAGATATGGGGGACGTAACATATAAAATTTGTACAATATAATGGCATTATTCCGAAACTCGAGGAACACCGTACGTTTTTCGTTCTCTCTTTTGTTCAGGCCAATTTGTTTCCCGTCTCTCTACCTACCCACTGAAAAAGGTCCCCACCCAAAAGTTTTTATTGCCTATTAGAAATTTTTTTCTTCTCTATATCGATAATAAATATTTACAAATCTTCCGAAAAAAAAAATCCATTCAAAAGTGATAAAAAAGTAAGACTACTATGCATGGTAAAAAACCTATAAATGTTAAAATACTATGTTAAAATAATTTGTTTCTTTATTACAAGTTAAATTAATTACAATAATTATTACAATCAAGATGAATGGTAGCCTGTTGACTTGTGGTACTGGTTAATTTCCGGCGTGTTCATGTGGGGTCCTCCATAAATCAAACCCAACTGTCATAAATACATATTTATTCATAATTTTTAATAAATATTTTAATGCAAGATTTTCCGATAAGATAATTTTTGGATTGTTTTCGTCTTTTTTCATAGAATTCTGAAATACTGATGAGATCCAGATTTTTAGTTGATTTTTTTTTCACGAAAAAGCTGCTCACTGCGTGAACTTCGACTGTTCAATTTGCAATCGAGTGGTTCACACGAATGGAATTGATAAATTTTTAAGATCAAGGGAGGGTCTAGGTGGACGCATGAGTTGAAGCCTATCCGAAGTTTTTAAAAAGCTTTTAAGAGCTTTTCAAATGAAACGTGTACATATATTTTAATGTATAAGATTGGTTTCTATCTCACATAATCCTTCTGTCCATCATAAGACAGAATGATGCCAATTGCACATTCCTCTTCAGACAAATAAATGATTGGTTGATTACGTGTCACGTAGTATCAACAGCAGGGCAATTTCCAGGAAACTTTATGATAGCTTTGATTTCATGCTTATATTGGCATCTTGACTTTTGGCGCCAATTTATTCCGGCACAAAAGTTGTAAATATTAACTCTGAAACCTAAACCAGACCGTAGTCAAATTCTGTGTCGTCAGGAGACAAAAGCGCCAATTTACGGCATTGTTCATAAAGCTTTTGTCGTAAAGCTTCATATTATCTTCAGAATTATGGACAATTTTAACATGCAATTACTGAAAAAGTAATGATTGATAATTTGTTAGTATTGAACTGGACACATTATTGCTATTGGGAAATTCTAGGTTCATTTCGTTATTTGAAATCAGAAATCTGTGGCGCGACAACATGGCGACCTTTTGGTCGTCTGCTGTCGATTAATTCGTTTGAAGTTTTCCTAAGAGTGATCAGAACTCAAAGACAGAAATCCCATGAGATTATTCCGTTTGAGAATAAAACTTGGAAATGACATTGATTGCTTAATCTTGGGATATCATCTGTCGAATTTATAAATTGTTTAGAGAATGATTGGCATCGACGGCGCATGCACAATGAAGACAAATTGATAGATTGATGAGACTTCATTTTAATACCAATTAACTTGCTTTTGTCATAGACATTTTTGTACCGAAACATCATGCATTTACAAGAAAAAAAAACATACAATAAATCTGACAAAGGCTGAAAAAAGAAAAAAATATTGAGTCAAATTTAGAAAATACTATACTTGTATCTGTAAAAAAGTTGAACAGATAAATATAAATAGTAAATTGTCTTTATTCAAATTACTTAAAAATTCTCTAAACAGAAGATTTTATCTAAATTCAAAATGCTTTGAATTTAAAACCCTCTCATCTAAATTCAGAATGAGTAATCACTCCGTTTTGATAGAAAAGGGAAGATACTAACAAGAATTTGTGTTTCATGTAATAATATTGAAGATGAGAATCATTTCTTGTTAATTTGCAACCAAAATACATAAACTAGACGGTATAATTAGGAAAAGTCAAAACAGAAAACCCCTTAATAAATTTGGAAAGCTGGAGAGATATTCAACACTATGGCAAAGAGGAAACACTTGTTGCTTTTTGGGGGCCTATAAACTAACCTAATTTTATTGAATTAAAATTAATGTGAGTATTATGTTCATATTTTGTTTTTCCTGTTCATTTTATTTACATGTCACAAATTTACACAGATTTAAAAGACAACAAAATTGATTTGCATTTAAAAGAAGTTCATTCAAATTAATAAATACATTCTTTTTCTTTTCCAGGCAAAGAGAACTTATTAGAAGATATATCATTTTTCCATAAAAATCAAAAGGAGACAAATCCCGACAAAGACTTGTGGTTTAAAGCGGCAGTTATTGCTGTTCCGATCGCGGGAGGTTTCATACTCATTTTGTTGGTGCTGTTAGCTGTGCGCATGCTCAGATCAGACTCTCGAAGACACAGACAGTTACTTCAAATTCGTCGAGAGCGATCAAGCCTCACCAAAGCTCAACTTTATGTAACGGACCATTTTTGTGACAAACCGTACAACAAAAAGGCTCCATTGTTATACGACGAACAACATAATATTGTGTGTAAAGACCCTATTATAAAAATGGACAAAGATGGAAAAATATATGAAAAAGTAGGAGACAATATCAAATCTAATAGCAGGACTAACCCCTCTTTAATTGTTTGGGGTAAACCAAACAAAAAAGATTTTGCAACGATTGTTTAGCCATCTTTATATGTACGTCACTAAAGGACCGATCATTTAATCTAAAATGAGGGATCTGAGCTTTTATTTGTTATTTATTTTTATTTTTTGACAAATGTCAGACGAAAGTCATATTTCTTTACTCTCAGTCGCGGTAAACAGATTTATGTCGAAAATATTTATTTTGTTGATTACTTTCTTCCTTCGATTTTTTATCGTTCAGTTTCGGAAAGGTTTCAGTGGTAAAACATTGTCCACACTAAAATCTGGTTAAATGATCTATCCCTACATGGAGATTTCTGCTAGAAAAGATGTTTGATTGGTTACTAAATTTAGGCACACATGTTCATGTCTTCCAATTTTAGACCCATACATGTACGTGTATGCTTCTTTTTTCTACATGGAGAATTTGCTTGCTCATGAATTCATTGTTAAATGTTTTGAGACTAAATGTGATACGAGTGTGCATAAAACGAATTGATTAAAATTCGTGATATTTCGTGCTTTCATATTGAACATGACAGGATGCGAGAGGTTGTTTATATTATGAAAGGTTATATTACTCCTTCAAAAGGAGTTTGAACAAGTGGTTTATATGTTTCTGAAGAGTACCTGTGATGTGGTTACCAATGGTTACCAATGGTTGTGTATGTTCGTGTGTGTCTGTATGTTGTGAGAATGAAGTTTCTTGTTAATTGTCTTCAAAAGATATACAGAGTATTTTATTATATATTTGAAAATTCTTATTTATTGAAAAAATAAATTCTATAAAACCTTTAATTTGTGTTATTCCATGACATTTTTACATGATATGATAGATCGTTCAGCTGCATGCAACACAATTAAGTGTTCTTTAAATCACCCCTAACCAATGTCTACATTTTTAGGAGTTTTATTCGAGAAATTCGGGAAGTGAAACCAACTGTTTGTGTTATTGCAAAACAGAAATGTACATCTAATTTAAACTTCATTGTTTTGGCCCTTAGCGAACCTGATGGGGATAAATCCAGAATATCGATTTGAACCAAATGGATATTGGAACAACTGTAAAAATCCAATTAGGAAACGGTTGGCTGTCTTAAAAGCATTTATTATATCATTGTTCTTCATTATAACTCTGCAAACAAAGTTTGGCGGTATATAGGAATAACACTGTCTGTCCGTCTGTTCACATACCTTGTAAGCGCATCTCCTCCTAAATCGTTCTATGGATTTCAATGAAACTTAACATGAACATAAGACACAATATGTAGATTTACATATTAGAAAGAAATTCATCTCGGCCCATTCAAAGGACAGATAATCAATAGGGGAGCGGTGGTATTTTTTGTGAGTTTTGCTAACAGTGCTCTGTATAAAATTATGTCTTTGTGAAAAACATTCTAATTTTGCTGTTGATGTCAGATAAATCTTGCATAATGGTTTGTGCATTCCATTACTATTCGTCCAAGCGTGAATGAACAAATATTCAGGTTGGATTCTGGAAAGGGTTATTTATTGGATAAAGGCTGATTGACCCCTGAAACGGTATTTTATTGAGTTGGTATGTGCACCTTTAACTAAATTGTGAATTTAGGCACTAAAACAACATTTAACAATTTATGTCTGCTCTCGGTTTTTTAATCTCTGAAACCGGTAGGCCATCTATGAAACCAGTGGCCATGCAACACGAACCAGACTTACATAAAATGTCCAATCTAGACAGCCCCATCCCTACCATTCAGTATGGCCACCAATTCTAAAAACCAAAAGGGTGCAGTTTTGTCTGATCACATTTATAAATACGTAGTCCAAAAATTATGGGCCAATATTCCAATACCAAAGATGTATCTTTCATGCATCCAAAAATGAGAACACATTGATGGCTGAAGTTAATCCGGCATTCCAAGATGGCCGCTACATCCAAATTAGGTATAATATAGGTCCTTATGAAAAATATAAATAAATTTTATCTGCATTTGTTTGGCAAATAGTTTCTTCTTAGCTTACCTGGCCAATGACTATGTGTGAGTTGTGTCATCATTTGGCGTCCTTCGTCCATAAACTTTTCCATTTTCACCTCCATCTCTGAAACCGCTTGGCCAAATGGAATAATATTTGATGTGGAGCATATATGGAATGAATCCACGTTTTATCCCAATCGGACAAAAACATGGCCACCATTTACGATACCTTAAAAATCTTCCCTTAAATCGCTTGGCCAAATGAATCAATAATAGATGTAGAGCATCTATATGGAAGGTCTTTTACCTTTACCAATTTTCCTTGATTCTTCCGAATCGGACAAAAACATAGCCGCCATGGACGATTCTTGTTTCTTATTGGCTGATACATTAAACAATTTTCTCCTTTAAAACTGCTTGGCCAATGGATAAATATTTGAAGTGTTTCCTCATTTCGTTCCGATCGGACAAAAACATGGCCACCATGGACGATTTATGTTTCTGTTTAACTGATAAACAAAATATTCTTTTCTGAAATTAATCGGCCATATTGATTAATATTTGATGATAATTCCAATACTGGATGTAAGCTGCTTTTTGATTGGACGTTACAAAAAGTTTACACATCGATAAATCTAACTTAATGACATCACACAAAATATTCATACGCCGGCAATATAGTCCATCAGTAATTTCAATTATTCTCGTAATATTTGAAAT
>JARWCS010000045.1:277240-287591 GCA_034783895.1 Geukensia demissa | reverse complement strand
TATCTACAATATGCACAAAACGTCATATTGAATGCTGACTATTAAACATACATTTTTTAAGTTGACGCTTCTTGATATGGAAATTATAGCATTTAATCATGCACTTACTACATTTCATGACCAATTGCAAAAGCAGTAGTGATTATTTCAAATGCGGTAAATGGCTACAAAAAAGCGGTAATCGGATAACATTGCGGTATTTTGATACCAAAAAGCGGTAAATGACAACCATGTATGCACATACAGCAGAGGTAAATGGCTACTCTCACGCGGTAAATGGATACATTGTAGTCAAATACCGCTGATCAGTATTCGATTAACGCAGAGGTATTTGACTACCATTTTGCGGTAATTGGGTACTTAAAAGCGGTATTTGACGACATTGTATCCATTTACCGTTCTAAAGTATCCAAATACCGCATTAATGTAGGATACATTGTTGTCAAATACCGCTTCTTAGTATTCGATTAACGCAGAGGTATTTGACGACATTGTATCCATTTACCGTTCTAAAGTTTCCAAATACCGCATTAATGTAGGATACATTGTTGTCAAATACCGCTTCTTAGTATTCGATTAACGCAGAGGTACTTGGATTGTCAGATCTTCTTTAAAATTTCAGGGCAGGTGGATCATGACTTGCTGATCACTTTCATTCCCTACAAAAATTTTGATATCTGACGGTTTTTGAGTTATTCGCAAAAAATTGCAATTTACCCCTATGTTCTATTTTTAGAAAAGGCCGTCATATTTTTCGAAAAATCAAAAATCCAAACAAAAGTTTTGTAGCACATATGCTAATTATCAACTGTACCAAGTTTGGTCACTGTTGGATTTATGGTATCAAACAAGTTAAAGTTCAAAAATTCGACAAAAAGCTCTGAAAATGCTCAATTTTGACGTTCTAAGGGGAATAACTCCTTAAAGGAATGGCCTTTCGACGTTGACCCAATTACATTTTTTGTAGATCTTGATGTGCTTAATCATATGCAATTTAAATTTTTCAAATATCTCATGTACTTTTCAAGATATAAGCCTAAATAAGTCCAAAATTTGGAAAAAAATCAGAAAAAGGGCAATAACTCCTACATGGGTTGTCGGATCTTCTTCAAAATTTCAGGGCAGGTAGATCTTGACGTGCTGATCACTTTTGCTTCGCCAGAATTTTGATATCGGTGACCGTTTTTGAGTTATTTGCAAAAAACTGCAATTTACCCCTATGTTCTATTTTTAGCCACAGCGGCCATGTTTTTCGACGAATCAAAAATCCCCACGCTAGTTTTATACTACATATGCTAATAAGCAACTGTACCAAATTTGAAAGCCATTGGACTTGTGGTGTTAGAGGAGTTAACGTTTAAAGAAATGTTAACGACGACGACGGACGCCAAGTGACGGCAATAGCTCACATGACCTTTAGGTCAGGTGAGCTAAAAATTGCATCAAAATTGGTTTAATAAACTGTAGATACAGTTCTAACAAGTCTCACCTGCTGGGGATGCATTGCCTGAGTATGCATATTAATGTGATCATTCATGCATTACTGTGGGGTCAGGGTCACCAATCGGGCTATGGTCGGATGAAGACGACAGACCCATAAAGTAATACGACCACAAAATGTTTTTGCGGTCGTGTTAAATCCTTTAAAAGAACTCTCAAGATATAAGCTTTGATTGAGAGATGTGTTAAATGTTTGAATTTATTCAATAAATACATGATGTTTTAATGAAATGGATCATCAGAATACAAATTCAGGAATGATTAAATGAAGAACATGTATTTATAAAATGTTAGGTAAAATCTGTTAATAATATGTATATAAATTATAACTTAAAGAATGGGAGACAAATCAAATATTTGACCTTCCCTAAAAGGCAAATGGCCATTCGAAGGAAAACAAGAACATAATCTTACCAAATTCACTTTTTGGAACGATAGCCTTTTCAGTCTGCAGGTAGTCAGATCTACCAAGAGCATTTTCTGCACAAACACGGAAATAGTAATCTTTTCCATCCTTTAGTTTGTCAACAGTCAGTGTGTGTGTTTGTCTGTCAGTTTTTCCTGCTGGAACATATATGCCCTGGAATCCGTCTCGGCTTTCTACGATGTAGGATGTAATTGGTGAGCCACCATCGTTGGAACTTGGTTTCCATGACAAAGTGACTTTGTCCTTGGAAATATTGCTGGCTTCTAATGGTGATCCAGGGATGGAAGGTTTTTCTGAGAAAACAAATTGCAATACATAAATAGGCGTCAATATCTTATATGTAGAAATTTGAAGTTTTAATAATCATCATGCAAAGTATAAAATTCTTAGCCTTAAAAGTGTGGAAGAAGTTATCTGAGTAACACATGCACCTTTTATACTTTTATCATGTTTATAATCATTTAACACCACAAGATGATAAAATTCAAAACCCTGATAATATGAACACCTTCAAATCATATATAATCACTACACAAAGTACAAACTTCCTAGCTTGAAAAGTGGGTAAGGAGTTACCAGAAAAACACATGTACCTTGTATATAAGTATATAAACACCCCCTTTTTCAAGTAAAAGTCCCATACTCTAAAAGAAAAATTCAATTTTCACACAAGTGTAGCCCCTTAAAGATGTCTAGCTTGCCAGCTGTTGGATCGCAAAATTCATGAATAGGTCAAAAAGACAAAAGGTAGACCGTGCTATGTACTGCTTAAGATTGAAACCAACAAACTAAATATCATTGTCCAATCTGTAGGTTAAAGTACTTTATTATTAATCCCAAGACTAAAATAGTGTTATTACAGTTGCTTAGATAAACATGAATGGAAAACATAGGTAATCAACGATTACAAAGTTCGCCTCGTAATGACACATTGTCACAGAAATGCAATTTTCGGTTAGATGCTGACCTACCATAAGAGATGAATGCATATGTAAGGTTACATGATCCTATCATGTATATTAACTGAGATCTGAACTTATCCATAAACTTGAATGTAAGTCAATCAAGCGGAAAATATAGGTCAAGTTGACCTTATTTTACATTGATGCTCACCTACCATCAGAGATGCATACAATTGTATATATGCTAGGTTGGATGATCCTACCATGTATAGTGACTGAAATCTGAACTTGTTTGTAAATTTGAATGCAAGTCAATCAAGCATTTAATAAAGGTCAAGTGACCTAATTTTACCTGGATGTTGACCAACCATCAGAGATGCATGCATATGCATGGTTGGATGATCCTACAATGTAAAGCGACTGAGATATGAACTTGTCTGTTAACTTGAATGTAAGTCAATCAAGCGGAAAATAATGAAATGAAAGTCAATCAAGTCAAAGTGACATAATTTTGCCTGGATGCTGACCTACCATCAGAGATGCATGCATATGCATTGTTAGATGATCCTATGTATAGTGACTGAGATCTGAACTCGTCCATAAAATTGAATGTAAATTTAAATTAAAGCCAATCAAGCCGAAAATATAGGTCAAAGTGACCTAATTTTCTTGGAGGCTGTGTGTCATCCCAAGATGCATCTGCACACAAAGTTTGATGACCCTCCCTTGCATAGTTACTGAGATATACACTAAAATGTGGACACGGACGGCTGACACTGACGCCGGGGGTACTCCAATAGTCGCCCTCAACTTCATTGAGGTGAACTAAAAATATAACAAAGTCACTGAACCGTGACAATAAGGTCATGATTACATCATAAGTGTCAAACTGAAATGTACCAACATAAATAGCAATAGGTCAAATACTGAGAGTCTAGATGTGATAGTTGCTGAAAAATAAATATGAATGTAAAACTAGAGGCTCACCTAAGCCTGTATCGCTCACCTGGTCCATAAATGCCCATTTAAACATATGAACCCTATGTAAATTTTCGAACCATGGTCCTCAAACCCCATGGACCATGATGTTAATGATTTATCAGTATCAAAGTTTAGTCCCAATAACCCAAGCCATTTCAGAGAAAATAATTTTTAACACATTTTTCCCATAGGGTCCTATGCTAAAACTATGTCAGTTAATGTCGGCCGCCTAGGTTGGGGGGCTCATGGGACAAAATTCTGAAAGGGGACCACCTAAGACCCATTCCATCAAAGTTTGGTCCCAATACGCCAAACAGTTTCAGAGAAAATTTTTTTAACACATTGTTCCCATAGGGTTCTATGTTAAAACTATGTCGGTTGATGATGGCTGCCTTGGTTGGCAGGTGGGGTCATCGGACACAATTCTGAAAGAGGACCACCTAAGGACCATTCCATCAAAGTTTAGTCCCAATAAGCCAAGCAGTTTCAGAGGAGAAGATTTTAAAAACGTTTTTCCCATAGGGTTCTATGTTAAAACTATGTCGGTTGATGTCGGCTGCCTTGGTTGGCAAGCGGGGTCATTGAACACAATTCTGAAAGGGGACCACCCAAGGACCATTCCATCAAAGTTAAGTCCCAACTAGACGCAAGTTGTCGGAAACGACAGCTATCCCCGCACTCTGCAAAGTCTGACCTGGCTGTTGTAGTCTGGTAGACTTTGTACAAAATTTGGCAAAAAGAAAATAAAATAATAATTTCTCTGAAGCTATCTTCGAATAAAAATTGTTTGTGAAATAAATGGCAATAGTTAGATGTGATTGCATGGCCATGCCCATACTGCTCATATTACAGATAAAATGGAATTGTTTAGTTTGAAAATACTAAATATCAACTGAATAGAACTACTGGTTAAGGCTGTACACACTTGAACGAAAAAACCTAACGTGATGGCTCATGCATGACTGAGGGGTCAGGGCCATCAACCAGGCACAGAATCGGGTTGTACACATATATATGCAACCACATACCAAATATCAACTGAATAGAAGTACTGGTTAAGGCTGTACACACTTGAACAAAAAAACCTAATGTGATCGCTCATGCATGACTGAGGGGTCGGGGCCATCAACCAGGCACGGAAACCGGTTGTACAAATATATATGCAACCACATACCAAATATCAACTGCATAGGTCTACTGGTTAAGGCTATACACACTTCAACAAAAAAACCTAACGTGATCGCTAATGCATGACTGAGGGGTCGGGGCCATTAACCAGGAGCGGAATCCGGTTGTACACATAAATATGCAAGCACACACCAAATATCAACTGAATAGGTCTACTGGTTAAGGCTGTACACACTTGAACGAAAAAACCTAACGTGATCGCTCATGCATGACTGAGGGGTCGGGGCCATTAACCAGGAGCGGAATCCGGTTGTACTCATAAAAATGCTACCACATACAAAATATCAAGTACCTAGGACTACTCATTTAGGCTTTACACACTTGATCAAAAACATTTTTTTGTGATCGCTCATGTTTGACTGAGGGGTTTGGGCCAAAATTCAAAACCTTATTGCACATCTACAGATAGTAAGGAACAATACTATATAACAATTCAACAGAAAATGAGTGAGGAATTCCACTGACAAGGTTTATCTAACGGACAGACGGACGGGACCAAAACAATATCCCCGCATTTGGCCCAGTGGTTTCAGAGAAGTTGATCTTTGAATGAAAAGTTTACGACGGACGACGGACGCAAAGTGATGGCAAGAGCTCACCCTTGCTACAGCCAGGTGAGCTTAAAAAATAACAAAGTCATAGAACCATGAAACTGAGGTCAAGGTCACATGACAAGTGTCAGACTGACATGTGCTTACACAAATCTTGATATACCGTACATATCATGAGCTACATGTAAGATGGCTTAGTTGCAAAAAAAAAAAATAGACTTGAATGTAAAAATTTATCGAAGTCACTGAACCATGAAATTGAGGTCAAGGAAACATGACACATGTCAGACTGGCGTGTACCCATACAAATCTTAGCACAGACCAAAAACATGTATGATGAGTCTAGGTATAATAGTTACTGAGGAAAGGACTTCAATGTAAAACTGATCAGATTTTACAAGTTCACTGAACCGTGCAATTGAGGTCAAGGAAACATGACAGATGTCAGACTGGCAAGTCCCCATATAGATCTCACAATAGACCAAATATGATGAGTCTAGGTACTATAATTACTGAGAAAAGGACTTGAATGTGACACTTTGATGCAATGTTCATGAGGTCACTGAACCATGAAAACAAAGTCAAGGTGATTCAAATATGTGCCGCTGGAAAAGTCGCCACATGATGCACCTGTGGATCACAGATGATGTTTGTAAGTAGAATACCATAAAGGTTTTACAAAAGTCCTTACGCCGCCATCACCGTCATGGTCGCCGAATTGCTATCCCTATGTCTCGCTAGGGGAGACAAAAATTGCATACAAGTCTTTAAACAATGTAAAATTTGAATCAATCAAGATGAGGGAGACTTCTCAAGTTATAGTCAAGGAATACAGGCTAAGTCCCCACTAACTTATACCTGATACACACCAAGTTCTCACTACATTATGGCCGATACACACAAAGTTCCCAATACATTATAGCTGATACACACCAAGTTCTCACTACATTATACCCGATACACACCAAGTTCTCACTACATTATAGCCGATACACACCAAGTTCTCACTACATTATAGCCGATACACACCAAGTTCTCACTACATCAGTGAGGGAACTCATTTTTTCACACTCACCATTTTGGCGAGTACAGTACAATGTATAGCTTGCCAAGATTCCTTTACACTCGCCAAAATTGCGATTCAACTTTCTGTCCCTGGTAATCATAAACCTTGCCAGAGATTTGTAAATAATACAATTACCACTTAACTTTTATATTGTTGTCAGATACTTAATTTCTTATAATTGGGCAATGTTCCACTTTGATCAGCGATCTCTGAAATGTAAATTCATTATTCCCCACTTCAACTGTTACAGGCAGTAAAGAATCTGTATCTGTATGTTACAGTGCAGAATCTGTTCGCAGAAATCAACTTCGCGTTGCCTTTATTAAAACCGTGAAATTAGTATGTGGTTTAGTTATGCAACCTTTGGCATTGTCATGTCAAAGACATTAGATAAATCATGATAAATTGACGCCAGAAAAGGAAAGTATGTTACGCTCTGCCCATGACAGTTTCAAAGGGAGATAACACAGGTGTGTATAAATTTAGACATTATATTTTGATTGGCCGATTAAAATAGTCTTTAAAAGATGATTGGCTTGATGGATGTAAATTGATTAATTTGGTGTGAGGGGAAAACCAGATACTTGCCATAGTTTCATTGAATTTAGTAATGCCGCAAAGACATTTATCGGACATTTACCGATGTATGGAAACTTGCCTCAAAACTACTGCTCGCCAAAATGCCGAGTACAAAGTTCTTTACACTCGCCAGATCTGAATGTTACTCGACTATGGCGAGTTGGCGAGCGGTGAGTTCCCACATTGCTAGTACATTGTAGCTGATACACACCAAGTTCTCACTACATAATATCTGATACACACCAAGTACCAACTACATTATATCTGATACACACCATACTACATTATATCTGATACACACCAAGTACCCGCTACAGGATACCATTTCTTATTATTACCATAATGACTGTTATTTACAGAGTGTACATTTTCAGGCCCTTAATAATGCAACACTTCTTTTTTGTTGAAAAAAAAATCTGCAATTTCTTTCCATTGGTAATATATGTCAAATTATGAAATAAAAGCATGCTTTGACATATTATTTATTTCTATAGGTAATGTAATGTAATGTAATGTAATGCACTGTAATACAGAAAATTACACAAAATTTTACAAAAGAAATGCATTAAAATTACAATTACTTGTAATGCAAAAAATGATGCATTACACATTACATGCAATTACTTTCGAAAAATGTAATGCATTGCAATGCATTACAATTACACATTTGCATTACCCCATGCCTGGCTGATACCAAGTTCCCGCTACATTATACCGGCTCACTACATAATAACACTTTGAAGAACAGACAGAAATTAAATAAATAAATAAATAAATAGAAGTAGCTGTCTGAATAATGAGCTAAATTCACTTACTTAGTTTCTTTACTGGTTTAGCTGGTCTTTTAGAGATTAAAGGTGGTCCTATACCTTCTGCATTAACAGCAGAAACTTGGAAGAAATTTTCATTGTTAGGGTCAAGTTTAGTAACATTAAAAGTCATAAACTTCCATGCCGGTGCAACTTCTGCAATCTTTAACCAATTATCAGTCTTTCTTTCTCGACTTTCTATAATGTACATTATTAGTGGTGATCCTCCATCTGATTTTGGTGGTTTCCATGACAAGGAAGCAGAGTCTTGAGTAATATCCGAGATCTCCAGGGGACCTTCAGGGGCAGAAGGTTTATCTGTAAAAGGAATGAGGAACATTGACAATAGTTTCATACATCAAGTCCATGAAAAAAACACAAAAACAAGTTATATCAGCACCACTACTTATATAATTGTATATACTTGTTGCCTGGAAAACTTTTAAAATAAATAACTATAGAAATCTGCTTTTGTTACAAGTTAAACCTTGGTAATTATAAGAATGTCTACAGTAAGCTGCTATAACCTTATCAAATGTGGAACATCCTTTTGTGGAAAATTGGGAACTGAAATAAAGCTATATGGTGAAAATTAAATAAGTCAATAGGCTAAGGACCTTGCCAAAACAAACTTGTTCCATTTTCCATCAGAATATGTAGATTTTGACAAGCAAATCAGTGTATCCTGCAAAGTTTTGATATCTTTAAATATTTTGATAATAAAGGTGTGTTCAAAATGTGTTTTTCTTATAAATATTTGTGGTAGTTAAGTATACTAGTAATCGGAACAAATGATCTATTTCTAGCCACAACAGCCATTTTCAAAGGATGACAGAGATTTTTTTTATGACAATGACTTTATATTGCTGAAGATTAATTTTACCTAATTGGTCTTTTACATTTAAATCAAAAGGATCATCATCATCATCATCCGAGTCCTCATCTGAAATGAAATGTATACAGGTACATGTATGTCATGCTAATTATTCCCCAACACTTTTGCTACAGTAGATAAGTGCAATTTATCTCGAGCATTGCTTAAGTCAGCGCAGCAAACAGAAAGTAGATGTTTGATTTGTAATAAATCCCTTCGGTAGTAGCTGGGAAATCTGTTACAGAAATCTTTAAATTGATTTTTTTATGCCCAACCTACGAAAGAAATTACATGAAATATGTTTTAGCAAATATGTTCCTGGCGGGGCAAGCTGCCGAGTCTGCAGGCTGCCTTTCTTGTTTATCCTAAAAATTGCCTAAGTCATCCCTGTTAAACATGAAGTAGATGTCCAACAAACCTGAATATGCTTCATGTTGAAGCTGTATGCAAAATTTCACAAATCAATTCCATCAATAAAAGCTGAGAAATCTGTTTGGATGGAAGGACTGACTGACCAAAGGATGTACAAGGTGACTGCAAAATTGCCCCCTTGCTAAAGAGTGGGGGTACACATGTACATATTAAGTTCTCTTGAGATCCTTTTCAACTAAAAATTTTGCCTAGAAATGCTCCCAAGCCCCCCTCCCCCCCCCAAAAAAAATGACTCTGAAAACATTTATCCATTGCTACAAAAGATATTGTGTTATTTTCTTTATTTCTTAACAAGCCATACATGTATAGTGAGGGTGCTTATATACATAAGGACACAAGTATAACAAAATGAGCAACTGACAAGTTGCAGCTTGGGCATAAATAATCAACACAGAAAATATCTAGACTGTCAGGACATGGACACAGAAACACCTAAATGTGAAGCCCTATGGAAGCACAAATACCCTTTATCAAGCTGAACCATGTAAATTGGGGACTGCTAAGGATAGTCTTTTGTATTTTACCTATTCAGCTGAAGGTGGTCTAACAAACAGTTTTTGTCCTATTGGTGACATGCAACTCTTGGTGCAGATGCATTTTTGAAATAGGAACAAACATACTTTAAACAAATTTCATTAAGCAGTTCATGAGGAGTTGCCCTGATAAGGGATGTAGACAGACAGATGGACAGACCAAAAGGGTGTACCCTCCAAAAAAGTTTGTGGGAGACTCAGGAATAATAAATACCAGTTTTAAATGGTTCATAAATATTTACAAATGCATATTTAACATGTAAAAGTTATGGATAAGGCATGATTTTGCCACCTAAGACATGTAAGAGAGACTCTTGTTTGTAGAACCTATGACCTACATGTATAACTTATAATCTTTGTTTTGTTTGAAACACCTTCTCATTATGTAGAACAATATTTCAAAGTTTCATAAAGATTCACCAAGCAATATATATACTGTGAAAGTACTTTTATTCGTGGGTTTCAATTTTCGTGGTTTGAGAAAAAACTGCAAGTTCGTGGGTTCTTAA
>JARWCS010000045.1:250347-267501 GCA_034783895.1 Geukensia demissa | reverse complement strand
TATATTTAGTCGTACGCTGCACCCCTGACGTACGATGAGTCACTCTAGGACCTTATTTGGTCGTGACAAGTAACCCTATGGTCAGATGAGTCACTCCGATAGTACCATATATGGACTACTTATATGTAGTCGTGCGACACACACCCCTGACGCAAAATGACTCACTCTAGGACCGTATGGTCAGATGAATCGTTCTAGTACTATATTTGACCATGTTGTATACCTCTCCGCGAGATGAGTCATACCGGACGTTTACCGTCTATATCTAGTCATATACTATACAGCTAAAACGACATGAGTCACCCAGAGACCTTATTTGGTTCCTTTCATATGATGAATCACCTTTGACGCCCGTACGTGCTGAACCAACCAATGGGAACGAAGGACTGTTGTATAAAACGATGCGTTCATTCTCCCTAGTTTCATTCACAAGTTGATCGAGATGGATAAGACACGTTGCAACATTGAGCTGGGAAATAATAGATTTGTAAAGGCAACTGAATGGAGAGACGAAATAAGAATCGACGTGAGAGAATGGGAAACGAAAGACGGAAAGTTAATACCCACGAAAAAAGGACTCAGCCTTCCCCTGTCCAGATGGAAGCTTCTCGTCGACAGTTTTGATCTGGTGGACCAAGCTCTAGTAGAAAACAAAGAGTTTTCGACACATCTCGGGAGAAATATGTACTGCAGCGTAAAAGCTTCCGGAGTATGTGTCGATCTGAGACAGCATTTTTTGCCACCACAACATACCGACATGGTACCCACAAGAAAAGGGATAACATTAAGACCATCCGAATACGCCAAATTGAAAGACGTTGCTTGTGTTATTGGAGACTATGTGCCAGAACTATCTTCCGTGGTCCCGTGTCCTTACAGTTCGGATCATCTAAACCAGCTGGGATTCTTGAGTTGTCCCGAGTGTAACCCCGACAATTTTACGGAATGGTGAAATATAGACAATGCATTTGAACTTTATTTTACTAAGGACTTGATCAGTAAACGTTTGCTGTAATTATTCCAATATATCGGGATGTAATACCTCAGTGTAATAAAATGAATGAACTTCCATTCGATCTTGCCTTTTCAATTAACGATACCTCAAGAAGTTTTTTTTTATTTCTGTTGTACATTTTAGGACGATTAGTGAAAAATCTTTACACGGAAAGGTATGTTTTCAGGACGCAGTGCCTTTCATCATGTTCGATCATTCACACTTGTTTTCGTTTTTTCATGAAATTTCAAGAAGTATTTTTCTGTTCGCTGATATTTAGACAATGCACGTTCAAAAATGCAAAGAAAAGTACTTTTCGAAGTTTCACGAATAATCTGAAAGATCAGCATACCCGACCCCGCTTTTTCCTTTCCCCTTCTCCCGATCATCCGAATACGGCTCCCATATGCCCTTCCTTGCGTTTTACATTCTCATCCCCCATTTAATTGTTGTTTTACCCCTTCGTTTCTTCAATGTTTACATCTCATGAATGCACGATAAATGACCCAAGATCACCTCTCGTAGTATATGTAAACAAATTAATTAATTAGTGAAGAGAACAGATGTAAAATCTGTCTGGCGGAAAGTTTTCTTCAATATTTACATCTCATGAATGCACGATAATTGACCCCAGATTACCTCGCAGATGTAAATAAAATACGTCTGGTCAGAGTGACCGCAAGTAAAGGAAACAAATTAATTAGCATTATACACAGAATCGATATCTTAACCATCGTAAAAATCTATCTGCCGGAAAGTTGCTGATTACACAAAAATACATTTCATACGATTGTAAAAAAAGACCTAAACTCAAATTATATACAAATTTAGACAAAAAAAAAAAAAAAAAACTTGGTAAAATTACATGTTCCGTGTTCTGTAAAATAGATGTTCTTATATAGTCATCATTTCCCCGATTGAGGATTCGGCGTTATATTCATGCAATGACTCAACATACGCTAGTAACCAAATAATTTGTCCATTCGCTAACCGAAGAGACGTGTATATTAAATGACTCATTACTTCAAAGTTTCCATAATCTCCAAATATAGCATGCATATTTCCGGAAAGACGTTAGCATCGTATGACTCGGCCTTGCGTCATATTTTTACAATGAATCACCCCTTTAAACCTCGGTATAACCTAATATAGTATACACGTCCGCTGTACCTGACAGACAGACAACCGAAACACAAAAATAACTGCAGCGTATGACTCAGCTTATACAATCAATCATCTCTTTCCTAATATGACACATTAACTTCCGTTCATGTACGATAATCAACCAATCGAAACAAGTTTTACAGTTGCACAACAGTATATAAGCATAACTAAAGAATAAAAAAATTCATTCATCACGATGGAGTTTCGATGCGATGTATGTAAGAAAACCTTCTCCAGACAATACGATTTGAAAAGACACAGAGATTCAGTCCACGACAACGCCACTCAGTTTCAGTGTAACAAATGTCAAAAACTTTTCAACAGAAAAGACAATTATGTGTCACACTGTCGCAAGTGTAAAATCCAGTGCAAATACTGTGACACAGAGTTTGAAAATCAAAGTGATTTGGACGTTCATGTCAGTGCAAGGCATATGGACAATAAATATATGTGTTCGAACTGTGAGAACAGATATTCCGATAAACGGAAATTGAAACAACATCAACAAAAATGCGGGCAAATGGCAAGTACAATTTATATATTGCATTAGACAAGAAATGTTCACCCTTTTGAAGCACCCGAGTTCACTCTGTTTTACCTTTGCAATGTCTTAGTGTTTAGTCCCGAAACGTTAAGTGTGTTTTACTCATTGAATCGGAACAGAAACGTGCAAAAAAGTAAAGTCAGAATCAACTTCATCATATCACGTGTGCCTGTTAACCGGTTTGTCAAAAGTTAATATACAATAGAAAATCTTATAAATTTAAGAAAAATATTTCCGATTTTCACTTTTTCGAAATTATAAATTTTGAGAATGTACAAACATTTAGTTTAATTATTGAAAATAAATAAATATCTAAAGTTTTCCGAAAGAAATTAAATATATAAAGATTTAAAGTTTTTGAATTATAAATTTTGAGAATGTACAAACATTTAGTTTAATTATTGAAAAGAAGTAAATAACTAAAGTTTTCCGAAAGAAATTAAATATATAAAGATTTAACGTTTTTGAATTATAAATTTGGAGAATGTACAAACATTTAGTTTAATTATGGAAAAGAAATAAATAACTAAAGTTTTCCGTAAGCAATTAAATTGAAACAGAAATCATATGTATAGTTTTAACGCATTTATTTATAAAGAAATGCAACGGGATGCAAACAAAATATCCAGATTAAATATCATGTTTCTAAATGATTTTTCCTGACGAAAAACACACAAAATCTTATATATTAAAGTTAAAGGATTCCGATTTTCGCCTTTTTTTCAGAAATTATATTGAGAGTGTACGTACATTTATTCACCGTCAATTATGGAAAATAAATAACGTAAGAAATTAAATAGAAACAGAAATCATATATAGTTTTAACGCCTTTTTTTTTATTTAGTCACATTGCGCATTTATCTATAAAGTAATGTGACGGAATTTTATATCAATGAAATGTTTCTAAACGATTTTTCCTAATGAATAATAGACAAAATCTTATAAATTAAAGTTAAAGGTTTTCGCTTAAATTATAAATTTTGAGCGTGTGCATTTATGAATTAATAACTTAAGTTTTCCGTTGGGACATTAAATAGAAACTTTAAGTGAAAGGTTTCTGATCTATTTCAATTGTAAATTTTGGTCGTATATGTACACTTATGAAAAGTGTTTTCACTATACAAAGAACTGAAGATTTCCGGAATTAAATAGAAAATGCAATTAGCATTAAAAAGACAATGTTCCGAGTGAATACAATTTGCACGAATCTGTTATGATGCAATATAAAACAAACCTTGAAAGGTGAATATCCCAAGTTACGGTAAACTTCCATAGATTAGAGAGAAAATCCATGATATTCCGACGAAAAGCATAAAATTGTCAACAATATTCACTATTTACTTATTTATTTTATTTTTTTTTTTGAATGGGCCTGAGGTATACTACCTCAGGCCGAACATATTGTCTCCTTTGCAGTCTTAATTTTGCCACCTCCCTCTGGAGCGCCCATACGGCGCTCCAGAGCAGATCTATATCGGGGTCCATCCATTCAATGGTCTGAAAAATAAAAAAAAACCATCATTATACATTTGAATATATATATCTATCCGGATTCTCGTGCACATTTACTCCATATTTTAAATTAATTTATGACTATGTTTACAATCAATTAAAGATAACTAAATTGGAAATGAACGTAATTGTAATTAAGGTCAAGAATGTGTAAAAATTAATACTTACTGGGGATGGACCCCCTGTGGGTGGCTCTATGGACGATGGGGGATCCCTCGTCCATACGGTACTACGGGACAGAAGCTGTGTATTCTGAAATGCAGAAAAAAATATAAATAAATAATACTAAAAACTCTAAACAAATATAAAAAATAAGTTTAATTAAAAAGTATATGCGTGCTCTTGTCTAAAGGTCATAAACGGAAATACTTGTTAAAATTAAGACAGTTATTAAGAACATATACACGAAAAAGTTCGAGCGTGAAACGTTCAGATAATTTCATATTTATAATTTATAAACATAGCTATTAAGACCAAATACATGAAATAATATACTTACGATTTTTGGTGTACTTTCCATGACTGAACTAGTTAGTTAGTTATTGAATTTTGACTGAACTAGAAACAAAGGAGTTCTCTTTATATACCCCAATTATCTTGACCATCAAAATTCCATGTAACAGGTTCTAATTTATAAAAGTTAATTGAAATAGATAAAATACCATACTTGTAATCATCCCCGTACATCTCGGGGGGGTCACTTCCTATATATTAAGTGATAGGGATGTGCCGCTGATATAGGTGTCTTTTTCATGGTTCAAAATATATGATAAGGTTAGGAATTTCAGATGGGATTATATGATAAGGGTGAGAAATTCATACGGCAATATGGGATAAGGTCAAAAGTCACAGTGCATATTAATTGATCCCATTATTTTACTATATGTTCTCGTGTTCTACTTCATTTTTTGTGAAAAATAAGTCACAGACTCACAGTTACTCCGAAATACATATTCAATGTGTAAAGCATCAGGTGTGCACTATTAAAAGCATTATAATTATAGTGTTTATTTTTGGAACTTAAGTCCAGACAGTCACCGCAACCTGGACCCAGTTCTAGGCCACCAGAAGTGATAGACAGGATTTTTAGATGCCGCCGATGTACTGCAAGCTTCGCCAACCGACGTGAGCTCTACCTCCACGGGATGCGGGAACATTATCAAACCGGAAGCGGTGCCCTACAGGCTCGGCCATGGGAACAGGGTCAAGCTCCATGGGAAGTCGACGACGACGGCAGACTGAAAGAATGCTACGAGGCCAACGCTCCCCTGATTCTCGATAACCACCAAGAGAGTTCCGTCTCCTCCACATATAACGTCCCGCTGACCAACGATTTCACGGAACCACAGTTAATGGAGCACGCCGAGCAAATCTACGACAGACAGGGACACGCCTTCCGTCTGAATTTAGAATTTGGCCTAATATTACGCCACACGGACACAGGGGAATACAGATACTTCAGAGCTTTTCATAACGAATCCTTATTCGAGCGGCCCGTGTACATCTCCAGGCGTAAAGATCTCAACCGTCTACGTCTCCGTCTCCAACGTTTCAACGTCACCGACTACATCTTGAGACAGAGACCCGACACGAAGTGGAAACCTTACCTGGTCACCAACGTCCGTTTCGTGTTGTACCACCTGAACTATCCCTTGGGCCACGCCGGAATCGAGCTGCCAGAGTACATCAGGAACTCTAAATCCATCGTCGGTTTGGATAAAAGCATGAAAAGTGTGGTATACAAGGACCATCTCTGCGCTTTTCGATGTCTGGCCGTCCACCAGGGACACTTTAAAGACAAGCTGGAGACTCACACCACAGCTTTATATGACAGATGGGTCCAATTCACCAAAGACAAGCACATGGACGTTTACGACAAATCCGTCTTCCCGGGACTTCCTCTACACCAGATGGCGTATTTTGAAATCTGCTTTTCCGTCAACGTCAACGTGTTTCATTTGAGGGACGACGGTGTTGCACTCACCATCTATAAATCCAGGTGCCATTACAACGACACCATGCACCTTAACCAGTTCGATCATCACTTGTCGTACATCTCCAACTTGTCAGCCTATACTCAGAAGTACCAGTGCAGCACCTGCCATCGACATTTCAAACACGTCAACAACATGAAACGTCATCAACTCAAATGCTCAGGACAGACTAGCTATAGATTTCCGGGTGGGTTCTATTCCAGTCCGAAAACCATCTTCGACAAGTTGGCAGAACAGGGCATACATGTACAAGAACGATTCTTCAAATGGTTCATCGTGTACGATTTCGAGGCCATGCTTGAACCCATCAAAGAATCCAATTCGGAGAAACTCGCCTGGACGCAACGCCACGTCCCCATCTCCGTCTCCATTTGCAGCAATGTTCCAGACTACACAGAACCACACTGCATAGTCGAGCTAGATGTCGAAAAAATAGTAGCGGAAATGGTAGAATACATGACCAAAATCGGCGACAGGACCTACGAATTGGCGAAACTCCACTTTGCCGACGCTTTCGATCAGTTGGACAAAGATATCGCCAACCCCCTGCGTGCCTTGCTAGAAGGCGGCGACGATGATGATTATAAACTAGACGCCTTCCTGGACGACGACGAAATACTCGAAGAGAAGGAGAAAGAAAAAAATGTCTACCAAAAACTCAAAGAAGAACTGGACACCTACTGTCGCCAAACCATCGTCTTGGCATTCAACTCGGCCAAGTACGACATGAACTTGATCAAGACACACTTGGCCAAAACTCTGGATATGCACCGTCCCGGCGAAACATTTACCGTCAAACGCAACAACAGCTACGCCTGTCTGGCCAACGACAAGTTCAAATTTCTGGACATTACTTCTTACCTAGCACCTGGCGTCAGCTACTCCAAATTCCTCAAAGCTTTCGACGTCGACGAAAATAAAGGTTTCTTTCCGTACGAGTGGTTCGACGGTCCAGAAAAGCTCCAGTATTCACAACTTCCTCCACATGCCGCCTTCTACAGCTCCTTGAAAGACAGCAACATCTCCGAAGAAGAGTACCAGTTTTGTCAGTACGTCTGGTCCGAATACGGCATGTCTACGTTTCAACACTTTCTGATCTGGTACAATAATTTAGACGTCGGCCCTTTTGTCCAGGCCGTGGAAAATCTACAGAAATTTTACTTTGAGCGTGGCATCGATCTGTTCAAAACCAGCATTTCCGTTCCTGGACTCTCTCGACGCATGCTCTTCGACACGGGACGTCAAGCGGGAGCGTCGTTTGCCTTGTTCGACGAAGCCAACAACGACCTCTATTTCACCATTAAGAACAACTTAACGGGAGGACCATCCATCATCTTCAACCGTCACCACGAAGTAGGCGAAACGTTCATCCGCAATGACTTGACTAAGCCTTGCCGAAAGATCCTGGGGTTCGATGCCAACGCCCTCTACCTGTGGTCCATTGACCAGGAAATGCCAACCGGGAGCTTTATCCGCCGACGCCTAGAAGGTGGATTTAAGCCAGAGAAGCGGGACAAATTCACCATGATGTACGATTGGATGGACTACTTGAACCAGACACGGGGAGTATGCATCCGTCATAAATTAAATATGGGAAAAGAAAAGAAGATCGGCCCTTACCCCGTTGATGGTTTTGATTCAAACACCAATACCGTTTACCAGTTCCACGGATGTCACTGGCACGGACATCAATGCTGGCTAACCAAAAGCGTCAAGGACCAGAAATGGCAAGAAGGACGGCAGGCAAAGTACGATAAAACGACGAAGACCACGAAGAACATCCAAGGACAAGGTTATCAAGTCATCGAGAAATGGGAATGCCAATTCCGACACGACATGAGACGGGATGCCCACTTGAAATCCTTCGTCGAGTCGAGGAAACCCCCGACACCACAACGACCCGTCACCGAGAATGAAATCTTGGAGGGCGTCAGCGCAGGTAGCCTCTTTGGTATGGTGGAATGCGACATCCGGGTACCCGACGAATGGCCATCTCATTTTCGACATCCGACCATGACTCCCTACCAGTATTTTGAAGAAATGTCACCACTCTTCTGTACCACCGACGTCCCCTTCGAACTCATCGGCGACCACATGCAGGATCACGTCCGTCGTTTCCAGTTATCGGAGAAACCTCGTCGTCTTCTGGTAGGTGGGATGCGGGCTCGTCAGATGTTGATAGCCACCCCGTTGCTGAAATGGTACTTGGAACACGGTATGATAGTGACCAAAATCTATCAAGTCGTCGAATTTACGCCACACCGATGTTTCCGGAATTTCGTCCAAGAAGTCAGCGACAACCGACGACTAGGAGACGCGCATCCCGACAAAGCCATCATTGCTGATACGTCCAAATTGGAAGGGAACAGCGCTTATGGAGGAACCATTATGGACCAAGAGAAATTCCAAAACGTGACTTACGTACAGGGCGAAGGTAAGGTCATGATGGAAGTCAACAAACCACAATTCAAGAAACTGACCACCTTATTGAAAGAAAACGAATATTTCGAAGTGGAAAAATCAAAGGAGAACTTGAATATCAACCTTCCCATACAGATTGGTTATTTCATCCTCCAATACGCCAAACTGCGCATGCTCCAGTTTTACTATGACTTCCTGGACGTCTACGTTGACCGATCCGACTTCCAATACTGTGAAATGGACACGGATTCCGCCTACATGGCCTTGTCCGGATCCGACTTGGCTTCCGTCATCAATCCACAAATGCGGGATACCTATCAACGAACCTTGACCGGATGTTGTTACGACGATGTCGATCCGGAATGGTTTCCGCGCTCCTGTTGTTCCAAACACGCCAAATACGACAAACGCACACCGGGATTGTTTAAAATCGAGTACGAAGGCGAGGTGATGATTGGTCTCTGCTCCAAGACGTACATCGTACAAAGGTCTAAAGTCGTCCACACTTCCAGCACAAAGATGACTGCCTTCAAGTTGTTAAGGCGTTCCAAGAAGCTCCCAGTGAAACGCCTCGCTCACCGTCCACGATTGGTTCGTGAAGTGAAGTTTAGTTCGAAAGGCATCACCAAACGTAGAGTAAAAGCGCCCATGACTACGTTCAGACACGTCTTCAACACCCAACGCGTGGGCCAAGGAACGTTGAAAGGATTCAGAGCCCGAAACAACGGCATTTCGACCTACGAACAGTACAGAAATGGGTTCTCTTATTTTTATTGTAAAAGGAGAGTATTGGATGACGGGGTATCCACTGTCCCTCTTGATCTGGAATTGACACCCGTCCGGAAAGAAGAAGCCCGGGAAGAAGAACCCCTGGAAATAGATGCGGAAGAACCGATGAAAGTCGACCTGGACGAGCACGATCGATACCTCGTTCATCTTTTAGAAACCAACTTTGAGAGTGACTCCGAACAATAATGACATTACTATCTAATTTGAACGTTTTAACCATGAATGTGATTTTATGCGATGCAAAACGTGTGACTCCATTTTTACGCATCCAAAAAAAAAAAAAAAATTGACGTGTATGATATTTCAGGCACGAAAAATCTTCTGTTTTGGATTTTGGGGATCGTTCCCATGACTTTTCTATGGTGAAAAAGATGCGTCCAATTTTCTCGATGTATGCATTTTAAGCGACAAAAATGAGATTCTTTGCAAATTTGAACGACCAAAAATGATGATTGAATGAAATGGAAGCGTTCAAAAACTCTATGGAAATAACATAGAAAAGGAAACATTTTTTCAATTGGAGTGTATATTTCTGCGTCTGTTTTTCAAATGTTATGAATTTTGATGCCTTAAAAATCGAATAGTTGTGAAAACGAGAGTGCAAAAACATGTTGTTTTAGATTTTTTAATCAGTTCCCGCGTCTTTTCTATAGTAAAGACGATGCGTCCAATTTTGATGAATGTATGAATTTTAAGCCACAAAAAATTTATGCTTTCGAAATTTTAGGCATTAAAAAATGGAGATCTCTGAAATTTAGGGCTAGAAAATCCCTATGTAAATAAACGTTTTTTGGATAAAGTGTCGTATTTTGAGTCGGATGGATTTTTGCACATCCAAAATTGGTCGTGTATGACATTTGAGGTGTGAAAAAAAAAAGTTTTACCAAATTATTGTAAATTTTTTAGTCTGTAAATAACATTGAGTATATTTTTTTCTATGTATGTGTATTTTGTATATTTGATAGAGTTTAGTAAATGTATATATAATCTTTGATTTGTTTGTTGTCGATCCTTCCAAATCTGATTTAATGATAAACGACAAACTCTGATTACTACACTAATTTTTTTTTATTGATACACAACATGCACAAGAACAATACAATGTTTAAAATACACAAAAGAAGTGTCATAGAGTGATCCAAGTTTTAATGTCCTTGGCCGGTTTTCCGGGTGGTCCCAGTTTAGGTTTCTTCTGCGGTTTGCTTTCTTCTCCTTTCTGCGTTTTCCGCTCGGATAAGAGTTTTTGATATCTATCGTAAGGGATCAGTATCATTTTCTCCATGATTCCACGACGTCTAGGAGATGGACGACGGCACTTGTTCCTCTTTGAAGCGCTTTCAGACGTTCCCTTCTCGTAGAGGATTTTCTTCCAAGGATGCTCAGAATTTTCTTGTATCTTTTGAGTTTGACTTTATCCGAGGTGGATAGGTCGATCGTGCCTTTGATGACGTTGTGGGCGATTTCGCTCAGGGCCTTCAGCTGTGATTTATCGATGGTCTTCAACAACGCTTTCCGCTGATCTTTCTTGGTGGTGCGCAACAGTTGAAGAAAATGGACTTGATCTTCCAGTAACCGACTCATGGTTCTCGTAAGCTTTGGTTTTGACCTCTTATGATTTTTGGGGAACGTAAACGATCGTATCCTCTCCCGGGAACACGCAGGTCCTCAGTCTGTATTTATCGTCGGAATGCGGTGACATGTCTACGGCCAAATATCCGTAGGGTTTCGACGTGGCGTCCGTGTACGCTTCGGTGAGTAACTTTGATCTTCCGGGAAAGAGTTGTCGTCCCAGTGTGGCAATCTGGGAGGCGTCACGCATATTTTTTAAAACGATTAAATAGGTCGTATTCAGAGCAATGGTTCTCGATTTCGATCCTTGCGGGAAGATGTTTTGAGTGATGAAAATGACGCTGAGTTTTCTGTGATGACATCCCTGGGTAAACAGCAACTCCATATCTAGGTCGTGTATCACGCGGTGCATCAAGTCGTCCAAGACGATTAGGCGATGGCGTCTGTCAGCGGTGAATTCCCGAACCGTGTCCATCGAAGGTAGACCCTCGTGAAACACGAGGTGTGGAATGGTCTTTTCCATGTCTTCAAAGAGAGGCTGGTGTATACCGTAACAGTACAAGATGGCATCCGGTGGTTCGTCGGGGTACATCTCTTTCAAATGAGTCAACAATCGGAAGACGAAACGAGTCTTTCCACTTCCCGTTTGCCCCGTGATACACGTGCTGGTACAGGATAAAAATGGAAACACCATGATGACTCTCCCATGTCCATTCCGTTCTTCTCTTATGTCTTTGCTGATTTCAGTGTGGGACTTGGTAAGGCGTATCCGATGGCACTGCTCAACAATGTGATCCATAGTTCACTCTTCCCGTTTTGCAGAGACAGGTTGGCAATCGAGGTGATGATGATGACGTAGACGACTATCATCTGGCAAAAGTAGACGATTTCCGATTTGGGTAGATGCCTCCCCATCATTTGCCATCGCTCGCTACTCTGTGTGCTGTTCTCGCGCTCCATTCTTGAGGTTTAGTGTCGTCTCTTTCTCTTATGAAGTTTTTCACTTTTCGATCGTTGGTCTTTAGATCGACGGTACTAAATTCGTTCAGGATCTCTTGAAACGTCCTCGAGCGATATCTCTGGCGTACGAAATGAATGCAGTATGCTCCACAGGTGTCGCTGTCTGCCGGTTGGATGGCATCCGGTGTATACAGGTAAGTCGACCCCAGAACTTCTTCGAAGCGACGATGGTAGTCTTGTGGACGGTTTCCCAACGAGTCGAAAAATTCGGGCGGTCCTCTCGCGGGAAAATGACAGACGGTCCAGTGTGTTCCGGGTCTGGAACACGGATCGGTGTTGACGACGTAGGTTCGTGGTCTATCCGGTCTTTTTAATTCATCTGCACAGATGGCTTCGACGTGCTGGTTTTTCAGGGCTCTTTCTACTTGTCGGTTGTTCATTGCAGCAAGACTCGACGAGATTGGTCCACGTGCATGACCTTGGGAAATTTACCGTACATCAGCACGGTTACGCTCTCCGGTAGGGCTTTAGCGAACTTGATTTCCAGTCGACAGTCTCCTCTCCTCTTGGCGTTGAAATCCAGTCTGTCGTCTATATTGAGCACAAAGAGGGCGTAACCTCCGGCAAAGTCCAAGTAGGACAAGTCAACGTCGTCTCTAAAGGTGGACAGTGATCTGTAGGCGTCCACGTAATTTCTTCCCGCAAAGTTGGGTTGTAGTGGTTGGCTGGGGTATGATTGTCCGTCGACGTACAATGCCAGAAAATTGCAATCGAACCCTTGAAAATTGAAAGGCGACTTCTTATAACTTCCGCTGAAAGCTTCACTGCTGACGAGGGCGACGATCAGTTGCGTGGGAACGTCGCCTTGGAACAGATTGTTTGCGATGAATCCGTACTCTCCCTTTGACGCGGTGCCTTTCTTGAAATCACTACTAACATATGGATACATGGCCGTCGCGTCTCCCAGCAATTGGTTGTGGGCCATCAACACTCCGGCATTGGGTTTCTGTAGACATAAATTGAAAGTGGCATCCAAGAGTTGAACTCTGTAGTTCGCATCGACATCGCTCGACATCAGTCGAAAGGCGTCCTGACTGGGTCGTAGTTTCAGGGTTAATCCTATCCCGTTCAACAGCAGACGATTCTGCCGAAAGACGTCCAAATGGAGGGGACCTTCTAGCTCTAAAATGCGTCCTTCGTCCGTGTACATAGACCGCCTGTACAGTCCGGTATTCGATCCAATTCGTACGTCGGCGTCGTCGTGGTGTCCGCTTTGGTCTTTCACGAAAAGTTGTGAATCTAACTTCACTCTATCGTTTGCTCCGGATTCCAGTAAAGTATCGATGTAAGCTCTGAAGGGGTAATTCGATCCCAACTGCGTGACGGATGTCTGCTGTAGACTACATTCTACTTCCGAAAAGATGGCCTGGAGTGGTAGGTTGACCAGACCCACGTTGGTGTCCTTGGCTATCGCTGAACCATTCTCATTGAGGAGGCGTAGCTTGACTTTAAGTGAACTTCTCTTCAAATCCATGTAGGTAGCCGATTGCGGTGGAATCGTAAATTCCAAGGGAGAGTCTCCGGTAATTTGATTCGTCGGTCGAAATTCGATCCATTCTCTTCTCTGTATGCCTGTGTTGGCGGGTGGAGGAGAAAACAGGGAAAGTTCGTCTTCGTGATTTTCTTCAAAGTGGGTCATGACTCATTCAATTGGTTGAAACTGCGTTTGCGTTTACGACCTCTTATAACTTTCTGAGGGGCAAGTTCGGATTTAGCCATCTCCAGACTCTGCGCAACTGGAGTTACCAATTGAACTTTGGGCGTTGACTCTTGTCGCCATCGGGCACCGCTTCCCACGATGTAGCGTCCCTTGTGATCAGGTCGAACTCTTCCTTCCGATAAGTCTGTAAAATGCTGAGTCCACTTTTTGTGATCGGGTACATATGGTATCCATCGTTGTGACTTGTGATCATATACTTCTACAGACCCCATTTTCGTCTTCGCAGGTGAATCGTGCAGTACAGGCGGTCCAATTTGAACCGACAGGGTTCCAAGCGATCGTCTCTTATAAACACTCGCACCCGATGCAGTTCGCTCTGACGTAATTTGACGTAATAGGGTTTGACAAATTCCAACGTTCCTTCCTCCAACGGTTCGGTCGCTCGCAAGAGAGGTAACAAACTATCTCGAGCGTAGGATTCCTCGACTATGTCAGTACATACGTATATTCGATGACTCTGACGCTCCAGATGCGATGGCATGGTGATTTCCGTCAGAGCACATTCCCAACTTCCTTCCAGCAGAAACCTCTTTGGAAGATTAACCACAAAGTCTCCGGAGTGATTATTGACGTAGGTCGAGATCGAATCGCCGCAATACAAGAACAGGTAAAACTCGTCCATCGTACAATTACGTCTTGATATTTTCCCGCTCTTATAAAGGAATGATCTATTGGTCTCTGTGATTCTTCTTTCGTCCGGTGTATTACGCCAATAAACGAACTTGTATAGATGTCAGTGGTTTTCACTGTTCCCCTGTTCGGACGGAAAGTAAGATTGCTCGATTCAGATAAGGTCTCCTCAACAGACGAGGAACAATGTCTTGGTTAAGCAGTAAAGTGTTCCGTTTTCTTCGCAAAGAAATTCTAGGATCGATCAGTTGACGTAGTGATAACGATCGTTCTCTGATGAAGGGAACATCTCCGACTAGGACCGCTAAAGCTCCGTTTAAGATGTAACGCACGACTTCCGCCAAGGCTTCCATCTGTTCTCTCGTTATGCACCGAATCAATAGTTTTCTAGTCGTCGCGTTGGCTGCTCCCAGTTCTCTCAAAAAATGAATGCGTTGGTATACGTTTGATTGATCCATGGTTACTCTCTATTCATGGACCGTTCTCTTATAGTCTTTAAGATCCGTCAGGGGAATCCAACTATTGAATTTAGCGGGCCAACCCATCCATTTCACCAATGCGTCGTGTCGTCGTCGGCGAACGATTTTTTCTATCCGGTATTCGGTTTGGTCGGAGACTCTTACTCTATTTAATTCCGACTGATAAAACGTTCCTCGAACGGGGTCGTTTGCCGTGTCTTTTAATGTATAATAAGGTAATCCTTCCTTCATCCCGCGATCGTCTACCACGAAATATTCCATCGTCCATCGTTCGTCGTATTCGCGATCGAAGGGTTGTCTGACGTGAGAAATTCGTACCGTGTCTCCTTTCTGAAACGCGAAGCGTCGTCGCGGTACTTTGTATTGACTCGTAGGATATTGCATTTTCCATAAACGGGCTTCGTCTTTCTTGGTCACGGCTCGAGGAGCCATCTTGATGGAACGATGATACGCGGCGTTGTAGCTCTGGGTGATGTCGTCCAAGACGTCGATCCATCGATGTGTCTGGTGACGAGATAGGTACCGGAAAATCTTTGATTTCAGGGTCTTGATACAGCGTTCGGAGTAGGAACTTTTCTGCTCGTTCTGGGTGAAAAAGTGATCCACTCTCTCGGCTTTCAACAATCGCTGAACGTCTCTGTTCTTGAACTCCACTCCCTTGTCGGTTCGGAGCTTGTTGGGTTTTCGTCCTCGACGGAATATGGTTTCTAAGGTGAACGCCATTTCCTTACCTTGAGTCGTACGTAACGGAAACGTGTTGGCAAAACGGGAAAAGACGTCGATGGTCACGACGAAATAAGCGAAACCATCGTTGTCTTTAGCAAACGTTTTCATGACTGCAGTATCGGCATCCCACTGATAATCGATGAACGGAGCAATCACTTTGCGTCGCCGAAAGGATCGATTGATTTGACGATGTAGTCCGAAGGTCTCCTGACCCTCTAACCATGTCTTGATCTTTGCCCTCCCCAACACATATTTGCCTTCCTGGCGTACCGCTTTGTACAGTTTTTCCACTCCACCATACGACCCCGGGTGACGAGGGTCGTAATAGATTTTTTCCAAGTAGTCTTTGTACGTCATTGTCATTTCTTTCTATAGTCTTCTTTGTTCTTATATAAATCCAGATAAGCTCGTATCATATCGTATTTCCAAGGAGGATCAGATAAATAAGGATCGGAAAGGTAAGACCTAAGTCTGTCTGCTGATTGTTTCGTTTTCACTAGTGCAACATAAATATCGGAAGGTTTTTCGGCAAACAACAAGAGTACGTACGTTTTATCCATCTTTCCTTGAACGACAACTGCCGTGCTCTTATAAGTAAAGTTCCAACTCTAAAATCACCGGATATATGTCGTCCAAGTCTTTGTCACATTTTATGCCCGTAATAATCATTTTTCCGGATAAATGACAGATGTAATGAAATCCTTCACGTCGAAACATCACCGCCGGAAACAGTTCGGGTTCGTAGCTAAAGCCGCTTGGCAATCGTGTTGGGTCGATTCTTCCGCTCAATTGATGTGCTGCAGAGGCCGACACTACGCGGACGTTGCGTAGTCGGACTTCGTATCCCAACTTTTGTAAAAGTCGCGCGTACCGCCGAAGTCTCCGTCGACCGTCTTGCAGCGAGGGACACTTTCCGTTACAGTTGATTTTTCCGTTTGAAAATAACAGACAATTACCTCCTATGATCCGATCTTGCCAGATGAGTCCGGAAAAGGAACGCGGGTCGTATCGCGCATTCGCTAATCTGTACGTCAGTTCGCGTAAGTGGATGGTACATCCCAAGTCAGCCTGTACAACAACGTTCGTCACTCTCATTCCAAGATGTCTGCAAGAGATATGCAATCGCTCAATCTGAGGGCTTCCACGAAGGTAGAATATGCTTTCGGTCCCCTTCTGATCAAAGTCAACAAGAGTTGTCGAACTTTATTTTTCTCTGTGTTTTGGTACAGGATGTCTTCGGCGTTGTCGTCTGAGAGAATACACTTGTCTACCAAGTACTTCACTACGGGCTCCGCGGGAGTTTCGGCTACCAGTCTGACAAAATTCTTTGTCAATTTCTTTTTGTCACGTGCGTCCATGGGGATGGTTCGTGGAAAACTGAGAGTATTTACGTAACCCTCTCACATATATTTTTCTGAATGGAAGTTGATTGGTCCTTGTAATAGTCGTCTCCTTTTTCATTGGTTTGTTCAGTACGCGCCATGTATGGTAATCTTCTATGACTCATCGTTTTTCAGGGTTACTTGTCACGACCAAATAAGGTCCTAGAGTGACTCATCGTACGTCAGGGGTGCAGCGTACGACTAAATATA
>JARWCS010000045.1:60273-71737 GCA_034783895.1 Geukensia demissa | reverse complement strand
TTTGTTGGCCATGGTCTTGTCTGTCTTCCGACTTAACGATTTCTGTCTGCCCCTTTGGTATCTTGGAATTCCTTTTAGAAACTGGGGAAGAGCGAAGTTCACTGACCCCATCCACAGTTACGTGCCAAATACCTCTGACTGTGATCTAATATTGTTTTTAAGTACACCAAAGCAATCGTAATGTAGTAAACTAAAAAACAATGATAATGTAGTGTTCCTAAATGAGACTTAGAGAACAAGGAAATGAAGTTGACATCGTACATGACTATCATCTGTTGTTCATATTTAGAAAAGTAAAACGGTTATGTTAATCAGATATGTCAAACAAATGGGGTTCGTTGATCCACTTTTAATTTACAAAAAAAATGAAAAAGTCCTAATTCAATGTTGATATTTTTCTTTAAGGATCTCCTATACCGTTTGAATCAGGCTGACTTTAATTGTCAATTGTTGCACTTTTCTAGATAGTTTCTCTTCTAATTTTGTTGTTGCTACAAAGTTTTACAATTATATGAAAATGTTGATGTTAAGCAGAAAAAAATTTTTTTTTAAATACTGCGATTGTGCAAGTTACAGGAATATTTCATTTTGTTCCTATTTATCACAAAATGTTTTACAGTGCCATTGTATCTGGTTAAAAATCGGTTACCTTTATATTCTTTGTTAGATATCACTGAGATGTACGGTCATACTTTCTCAACCATTACTTTTCATTTATATTTTTTTATATTTCATTTAAGTAATGATTAAATCATCCATGGACACACTAACAGCTTAAGTGCCAAACAAATAGGAACTGTTTCGTCTTTTATTAGTTTTTACGTCTGCCCGACATCGCAAACACATTCCAAACATTAAGAGTGACATTCATGTTATTTCGCAGCATGTTTTTACCATATACTACACTTAAAGTCGTACAAGTGACTAATTTGTACATAACAGTATGGTCAACAGCTAAGTGATTATATCCATTCTTCAAGGTGCAAATTCTGTGTAAGTCATTCATCAACGATGACATTTTACTAGAAGTGATATTTTTACTAATGAATGCGCACTATGAAAACAAACCAATAGGTCATTTTCAAAGGAATAGATATTTACTGTACAGCTGCAATTTCCTAAGGTTAGTTGTCATTTGTGTTTGAATCATTTATTTTATTTTATATTTGTAGGTATATTAGGTAGTTCAAAATGTGTCATTTATGACATGTTGTTTTTAATTGGAGGTGTTACGCAAGGTTGTCACTCATTGTCTTGGATATTAACATGCATAACGATCATGTAAAAGTCAAGACCCTTATTTTTTATTTAAATGACATTGGTTTGGAAGTATTTTTCATGTTTTCGTTGAAATATTTAATTTTGAGATTTGTTTTCGTGTTTTTGCAATTTATAATAAAGATGTAGCATCGTATCGTATTTATAAATTAAATAATATAAAAACAAATATTTTAAAATTAAATTCGTCAGTTTGAATTCGTCTATACATTGCCAAAACCTTTTTTCCGTTAGTTTCAAATTGAAAATCGAAACTATTTAATATTTTCAAATTTGCTTCACATTTCTTTAATTATATAAAAATGGGCTTTAATAAGATGGAACACACTTGACACAAGCATTTTCCTTTCAATTTTGTGCAAGAACCTAAAATTTCATGAAGCGCATTTTTCTGTTCAAAGATTGACTAAAGAAGGGTTTGCTGCATCATGTGTTACTGTGCGAATAATTTGTAAATGTGTCAGGTTTTTTTTACATATTAAGGAATTGGGTCGTCGTTTTCAATATCATTTAACGCCATTTTTAATTTTAAGCAAAAGTATGTATATTTTTGATGGATTATCATTCTCTCTATCCTCATTAAGCATTAACTTTGTGACCGATTCATTTCGGAAACGAGAAGTCATAAATGTCGAATATAATGGTAAAATGTTTGAGTTATATTCTTTTCTGTGTTTAATACAGTAAAATATTGTTTTTTGTATTATTATTTTTTGTAAGATGTTTTTTTTTAATTTTCACACGATGATCATTACGTAAAATAACGCTTCAGAAATATACACCATAATATTCCCGAACAGAAAACAGACGAGGTCATAGAGATCTAAGGTAAATCAGGTACTATGTAGCTACACTAAATACACAAATATGACAATGGAAATATAATCATAAATTCGTGTTTGTGTTGTACATTGAAGTATATATTCTTTATTCATTCAATGTTAACGCACGAAGTGGAATTTAAATAGATTCATTTGTCTCAAAATATACACATGCATGTAAATATACGTTTTTGATATGTTTTATGATATAAGAATACTAGAAGACATATTATGCAACATTGAAATTTAAGTGAGTCGCTATACTTAGTATACTTAATTACACCTCTTACGAAAAAGCATGTTTTTCAATCGTAAGGGAACATCGCACATTGTTTATAATTATCTAACAAATTTAGCATCAGCACATGAACATTTAAATATTAAATATGATAAAAAATAAACACAAGGTAGATGATATAAGGGAATAAAGCGAAAAGTAATATCAAATATATATGTTGCAAAAGGATATCCTTATTCTGGCCCAGTGTGATCATATTATAAAAATAGGGTTACCTTTTATTGTAGAAGGGTCTAATTCCATTTTTATCAACCGGGATTGTTTTATTGTGGAAATTTCTTACCTGGCCATCCATAGGTTGACGATTTGACACTTGGAAACATCTGGAATGTAATTCGCGTCTCTAAAAATGACCCCTTGAAGTTTCCGGCAAATGTTTAATACTAATTTTTATTCACTGCAGATGACAAAACGTTTGTGTAAAGTCTTACTGCTTCTGCTTTATCTGACTGCTGTCCGTTCACAATGGCAGAAAAAACAATGGGATAATGGATGGAATTCTGTTACTAGTAGGTATATATTATGAATTAAGAAATTGCCTCAAGTGCAGTTATCACATGGTCAATTTCTAACAGGAATAAACTTGCATCACTTCTATATATATATATATATATGAAGGAATAAAAAGCAATGCACTTCATCTCTAAAAGGCGTTTGTTATACTTTCATATAAGTTGTCATAAGAGTTTAGGAAGTTCGCTACTCACGGTCAGTCATTTCTGTTAAATTATCGAACTCATCTTGTTTTAGCCATATCACAGTCTTAATTTTTCGCCCAGTAGCCTCCTCTTTTTATACACCATTTTATAGAGCAATATAAGAATTTGAAAAGGAATACTTGTTTTTCTTTCTTGGCTTTAATTAATAGAACCTGATAAAACCAAATATGCTGACCTATTAACTTTTTAATATTTTATTTCGAATTGAAAACCTTTTGAAGCTTTCACAGCTATATGATATCCTTTTTTCAGATAGAGTAGCGAACATCATTAGCAAGATTTGAGCGTCATTCCTAGTTATAGTACGATTTGTTTTACCGTAACTAAAAATAATACCCAAGAAATGCATGGAATATAAAGATATGAGGATAAATATTTTTGCGCAAATATTAAAGGTCAATTCCTTTGTCAGTTGATCATAAAGACATTTAAGAATAGTTCTAAAAGGAATTCGAAGATACTTAAGGGCAGACAAAAATCGTTAAGTCGGAAGACAGACAAGGCCATGGCCAACAAAATGAAACAAATGAAACGAAAGACAACATAGAACACACAACTCTACACTATAAACTATAGCTGGAGTAACACGAACCCAACAAAAACCAGAGTTAGTTCAGGTGCTCAAGAAGGGTTAGCAACTCCTGCTCCTCTAGTGGCACGCGTCGCGTTACCCAGTAGAATAATACCGGTGTATAGTCACAATCGATGTAAGTCACAACCGGTAACGGAACGGATTTGTTTTCCCGACAATGGGAAGATATCCATTGTCATTTGTGAAATGGATATTTCGTACCGGTCAACCAAATCATGATGGCAAACAAAAAACTTCCGGAGTGATGACTTTTCCCTGAGAAACCTTTGGCTCAGTAGCTTTCTTGTCAGCTGCAATTCTCTATCAATGAAATCATGTCAGGAAGCACAAGCCCTGGAGTAGCGTATCAACTGAGAAATACCGGGATACATTTTGTATGCATGTGCGGCTGGAATGTTGCTAGACATGAACGGAAAGTTAACAATCGGAAAATCAACACATCTCTTCTTGTAAAGTTTTGTTCTTAACCCGCCTTTGTCAATTTCTAGGTCTAAATCTAGGTATGAAGCAGACCTTTATGTTTCTGTAGTAACTATGATTTCAAGTTAAATTGGATAGTTGCGGTCCACATCATCACCAAATTTAGAGTAATTCAGTAAAAGGACATCATCTATATAGTGGAACGTAAAACCAAAAGATTGAGCCTCTCTTTTCTCTGTAGAAGGCTCTGTATGAAGTCAGCTTCATACGAATAAGGGAATAAATCGACGAGAAGGGTTGCACGGTTGTCCCCATTGGAATGCCGACAGTCTGATGAAACACACGTGAGCCAAACACTACAAAAATGCTGTCAATCAAGAAATTTAGCATTCCGCAAATGTCATCTAAAGAGTACTTTTTGTTAGAATAAGAGTGGTTAGTGACAAAATAAGGTTTGACGCTCCTAAGAACAAAATATTTGTATCTGCGTTTGCCATCTTTTTTTAACAAAACAGAGCTGAACTAAGGCTCTTATTTTTGTCTTTTTTGAATGTGGAATAGTAGTATACAGGGTGGAAATTCAAATGGTTTGATGCTATCTAACACATTTGATTTCTTTTCCTAAGATTATTTGTGAGATGCCATGATAATATGTTATTTTTTAACAATCTGGTGGAAAAACTGCAAGATGATGATGCAAAAAATCTTGAGGTACATAACTTTGTATCTGTTGATTAAAGTGTAATTGTTTAACATTCGCTGAAACTACGAAATTTGAAAATATTCGAAGTGATGGAAATATCAATCAGTTGTCTGCCCTAAAGATATTGTTCAAGGAAGATAATCGCATAAGCTCCCTGAAATCCACATCATAATTTTTCATTATTTTTTTAACATTTGGAGTAAAGAGCAAATACTTGACTAATGTTTCTCAATAAGACATAAAGAGAATTAAGAATACTTGCATTACTAGATGTTTACAGGCTCATTTATACTTCCAAAGCGATCGTCGCGCGACAGTCGCGAGACGTCGCGCGAAAAATCGCTGGGTGTTTATACTTGTCGTAGTTGGTTTAAACTGTTAATCTCAACGAAAATCGCTCGACATCATGCGGTAGTCGCGCGATATTCGCTCGACGAAGTATATATGAGCCCTACTGAGCAAACAATTTAGTCGTTTATCGATTTTTTCCTTATTTCAATTCATGATACAATTGTCTGTTTCAGACTGTCCTCTACAAACACACAGAAATCCAGAAAATTACTGGCATGTTGACCAGTATGGCAGAAGATTTTTAAGGAGATGTCCGACAGGGCAGGCATTTTTCGCACACAAATGCGCATGTGATCATACGCCACCACGTAAGACTTGAATTGTTGCATTTCATTGTTGTGAAATAATTTTATAAGATAAACTTGTTATGTTTGTATTGATTATTTTAATTTCCTCTTTTACCAATTCAGTTTTTAATCGTTTAATATTAAGACGTGGTTTGATTGTACAGGTGAGAGCCTTCAATAATAAACACATATCCACACCCTTAAGCAAGCTGTAAAGGTCCCCCAATATTCAAATGAAACTATAAGCCGCAACAGCATACATTGTAAAACAAATAAAATTTAAGCATAAAAAACAACGAAATCCACCGGATAACAGATTCCTAGCTTAGCACAGGCACATGATGTATGTGGCCGAGTTAAGAAAATATGTCTATATTCCACTCAAAAAAATATATAAACAAAAATGTCGCTTATATCTTTATTTCTTTTATCTCCCTTTAAAATATTTTAGTTCTTTTTAAAGATAAAATCAAGACATTTGACAATTATTTTGTTTAAACTTGTGTTCTTATCCCAGTTCCATTGATAGTCTTTAGTAGACGAGATGTCTGTGACAGACATTTGTTTTCATGACAAACAGCTTACACAAAGTTTGACGCTTATGCAGGAACCATTTTGTACGTTCAGGTAAAGGGGCGTGGAATAGTACGAAATTCTTTTCTCCCTAATTTTGGCCGTAAAATATCTGACAGGGTTAAATCTTAACAAAAAATCTCACCGAACAGTACATTTTTAAAAATAAAATTAATTAACAATCAAAATTCTCTGCATGAAGCGCTTCAGAAACAGTTTTCCGCAACAAAATTATTTGGTTGAGACAAAACTCCCAGCAAAAATCATCAAAACAACTCAGAAAATCGAAAGTTTTCTCATTTATAATTTATAAGTAAAATCGACAAAATTATATAAGTATCAAAATGTTACATTCATTTCTTCCATAAAATGTTGGAAATTCTAACAAATGATATTTTTCTCCAAACTTGCCATTAAATTTTAAAATTTTATTTCAAGAAAACTTCAATATTTTTAGGAAAATTTCAAGAATTCTTGCAGTTAGTCCAAAGTGACGTTTTGAGTATTACTATCGCGTTGTTCCTTTTTTATACGGATGTACATGTAACAATTAACATGCAATTTATCAAACAATGTTTTACAGAAATTTCCTGCATTTGCTAAAATTCTAAAACACTGAAGATACGGAAAGGTCTCGAAAAGTATTACACTTGGTAGTTGTCCCTGCCGTCGGATTTGGTTCCCATTTCGATTTGTTTAGATTTGAGTGCTTCTTTTGCTATATTTGAATCTTTGACTTCCTATGTTTGGTTCTAATTCTACTGATGGGAGATTACTCCTTGAAATGTTCATATATCATACCTAAATTTTCCATATTTATTTAACATTGGTAATTTTGTATTTTTTAATGTTAGTGGTATTTTAATTAAACAATGCAAGTATACATATATTTTTTTTTACTTTCAGCTTGTGACCTCAGAGCCTCTGACAAAGGTCCAAGATATTATGAGCAATACAGCAATGGTTACTGGATTGAGATGCAATGTGCTTCAGGAACCGCTTTCAATCCCAATACATGTTTGTGCTCTACATTCTTGTAGTGTTAAACAAACATTTCTAAAGCATTAATATTCATATTACGAAAGTAATAGAACAATTGTAAAAGAGTTGAAAATCCATGTGTCAGTTGCCCTGCTAAATGCTGCTACAGTTATTTTTGCAAAAAACACAATCATCTCAAAATCTCAGCCATTCCAAGACAATTCGACTAATCAAATACTTTAAATCAGATATATGACCACATTAAATAAAATATCTGTATTGCATTTCTACCGCCTGACGGCATCTAGCAGACTTTATGCTTTATAAAAACTTATTAAGACAAATTAAAGACTTTAACAACTGGAATTTAATTCTCGTTTTACCGTCTTTTACAGTTATGTGTATATATTGTTAAATATTTCATATATTTGTAACTTATTAAAGGATTATTTGCGGTACGGGTTCTTATTTTGTGTCTTAAAACGAAACCGAATCGCCTTTAATTGAAATCGTAAATGAACATGAAAATCAGATATTTTGATCTACATGTATACTAAGGCAGAACATTTAGTGCTGCATAAAGCAAATAAACAGGCAGTCTTAAAAGGTACTCAATTTTTTTTTGACACGCATAAACATCCAAAATGTAGCTAATATATCGGCGGAAAATTGCAAACTTGGTAATGAATAATTGCTGTCTTGAATGATGTACCTCTAGAATCTCATAAATAAAGGTTTCACAACGAGTGGGAACTGTTTTTCGCAGGTTATCATCTCAAGTTATTTAATTTCAAAATAAATAATAAAAGAGCATCTCTTGAGTTTATTATTTGTTTTGAAATTATAAAAAATGAGATTTGATAAGCGATATACAACTCCCACGAGTTAAGAAACCTGTCTCTGTTATAATCAATTCTATATTATATGACATATTTTTGTTGGAATGTACGCGCTGAGTAAACGAGGATCTCCCATAGAGAGACAATACCAGACCGGCCAATAGAAAATTTCCCCAAAATTTGTATAATCATAGGATAGACCAATCAAATGCGAGTATCTGCTTTATAACTTAGTGATAAATTTACAAGTCTGGTTATTTACTTCAAATATCTGTTCATGCAAGAAACGCATAAAATACCTGAATCATAAGAGAAAGAATATTATCAATTTTGAAATTTTTACATCATCAGGGACATTATACCTCAATCGCACATAGTACTTTGAAATTCTATTACAATAAAACAGTTGTTATTTTTCGAAAATATATTGTTTTTTTCCTGACGTCAAGATATATTTCGGTGTCTTAGCTTTTTGTTTTGAACATTCTGGGTGATCCCTATTCAAAAGAAGTGCTTCATAGACAAAAATATAGATTCTCTCATTTTTTCAAAAGACTACATGAAAAGGGCCGCAAATAAGAAATATATTGCACTGAGATGGTAATTCCTATTTAAGCTATCGCTTGGGCTTACACGTTAATATTAAACGCATCAAAATTTTGTATTGATTTTGGAACGTCCACTTGTTAACACATATTAATACGTGTTTTGGATAAAATGCATTATCGAAAATTAATTATGCACATGATCCCACCCCTGTTTGTAAAGGAGTTCGTTAAAACCTTCGTTCCTTTTGTTTTTGTTTTATTTCTCGTAGTTTATTTCACTTTGAACTATGAACTTTTGAACTTTTACATGGGTATTCTACACGGCGTTTTAACAATGATTTGATTTTGCATGCACTAAGTCATTTGCGAAAGAAGAATCAATAAAAACATATAATAAAATGGAATAATAATCACATCATCTGTGATTAAAATCCAAAGAGATTAGTATATCAATTATAGAAGTTAATCCATTACCAAACATCAATCTAACGTAACCGTTTACGTTTTTTCCTGCTGAAGACATTATTGTTGCATGATAGCGGCGAGCTGTGGCATGTCGTCCCGAGCTGACATGAACCTAAAGTCTGTGGTATGTGACTTGATGGCAGATCTCGAGGTCTTCAATTAAGGGTTTTCCAATGTTGTGTAAATAAGGTGAACTGCTATATTTAAAAAAAGAATATGGAATATATGTCAGAAAGACACAATCGACATCTTTTCTGGATTGTGCACTGCATAGTTTCTCGTTAAGCTGTTACCTGTAGTTCACTTGATTTCCTAGAAGAACGAAACAAGTTCCTACAAAAACTAGTGCCTTGCATTTTTCTATTTCATAAGATAGATTATTGTCAAAATAGAAAATAGCAACAATCTATGTTGTATACTTTTTCAAGGCGTAGCCTCTCATTACCAGCATTCAAACCAAAAGAAAGGAAATCTAAGATACAAATACAGAAGAAGATATACTAAAACCAAAACGAAAACTAGAAAGCTAATTTCAGCCAAATGACGTCTACTGTGTTCGATACCTGTTGAAGCATTTGTATGACGTATTATATCTATGAAAAAAAAAACCAATTGAGTTTTTATTTCATGTCTGGTTTTCCTGATATTTACATATAGAATATGAAATACGTGCTGCCCCTTTATTCGCAATTTACATTACAAAATAGTAAATTACCATTAAAGTCAAATATCCAAAATACAAAATTACCAATGTTGAATATATATGGAGAACGTAGGTATGTAAGTTATGTACATTTCAAGGAATAACCTCTCATCATTAGCATTAAAACCAAAAAAATAAGACGTTCAAGATCAACCACATCAAAAGAAGCTCTGAAATCCAAACAAATCGAAATGGGAAGCTACGCTTTCTTCTTAGTTTAAGTTTATTTAAATTAATAACTACGATATTCCTGTCCGAATTACGATAAATAAGTTTTAATAAATAAAAATTCAAGCTGATTTGATGATGTCATAACTCAGAATAGAATCTGGGACGACAAGCATGTACACAAACAGGATATCAAATCCGAATTCTTATTAATTAATTTGTTGTTGTAAAATATGACAATGAACATGAAGATGTAGCAAACATATAAATAAAGGTTACTAAGTGAAACAAATAATTTAGTTTTCAATGCAGTGTTGTGTGTTCTATGTTTGTCTTTCGTTTTTATTTTGGTGGCCTTGGTCTTGTCTGTCTTTCGACTGATCGATTTATGTGCGCAACTCTGGTACCTTCGAATTCCTTTTACTTCAACTTTACAACTTTTATCGTTGTCTTGGACAAGTCAAATACCTTGTAAGTTGTCTACTTAGCCATCGCCGAATATTATTCTGACGCAAGTGGAGCAGATGTAAGATTTGTCGAAGTGTCTAAGCAATCAAACAAAAATAAAATATAAAAATTTCAGTTTTAACAATTTACTTTTAAAATCGAATATTATTTTATAGTTGACCTGGTTATTAGGTTTATAATTATATAAGAAAATGAAAATATTTGGGGTAAATGCAGAGAGACTGCACTACAAACACAATCAAAACAAAGACAATTTACAAATTTAGAAGTCTCCACAAGGCCTTCAACAAGGGTAGAAAACGTGTATACGTAAAATAATACTTTTCCAATCTGAAATTATCAGAAGTGTACATTCACCTCCTAGTCATCTATGAGAAAGGTCTTACTTATTATTTATTTGCACTAGTGCTCAACAGATCCATTTTCATTGTTTTTGATGTCCTTAAATTTTGAAATCGGAAGTATATTTTCTTGGGTATTCGATTTGTATATCCGCTGGTTTATTTTGTCGACGATTTACGTAAGAATATTTTATCAGAAGGAATTTCTTGTTTAATATGTTGACAGATTCCTTGTTTAAGGTCCAATTTAGCCAGGTTATTATTTTTTCTGAAACTCGATAAGAAGAATTTTATTTTTAAAAAACCCCCCTCTCCCTTTCTTTCAACAAAGTCAACCGGTTCGTGCCTAACACATATGTTATCCTTTAGCGAAAATCTAGTGTATTCTTTCATTTTTAGAGTAATTAAGTCCAGTATAGAATATCCATGTCAGAGATCAAAAGTACATAGTCCAAAGAGACAAGACAAATTTGGAAATAACTGAAAGACAAAATCAAAACAAAAGAAATAAAGGCTTGGAATCCACGAACTTAAGTCCGTTTAACTGAACTGTCTCTCCAAAGTGAATGACCATTAAAGTCTTAAAAATATTGACACGTTTTCAAAACATCATGACACGTTCTGAGACATACATGAAAACATGTCTTATTGATATCATGTCTCAAGACATGATTTAAAATTTTGCATATATGCGATTCAGTGCATTTGTATCATACATGGGAATGATCACCAATGTCTCGACACAGCTTGAGATGTCGTGAGAGATACTAAAGGACATGTCTTATAGACATTATGTCTTGACACATATGACCTTCATCTCGAAATTGACACCAGAGGAAGGTTAAATACGAAACTTTATGACAAGCGCGATGACTTTGACTTTCCAATCGTCAATTTCCCATTTTTGAG
>JARWCS010000045.1:40147-56333 GCA_034783895.1 Geukensia demissa | reverse complement strand
CAAACAAAGATGAAGTAATCATGGAGAGAATTCTCTCCAGGATCAGTCCATTTTTGTTTGTTTCAGAACAATCATGGAGAGATGCTGGAGAACAACAGAAGTGAGCAATCAAATACGACCCTGGTCGGATACCAGTAGAGATGAAAACTTGGGTTGAAGAGTAATAGTCCAACAAAAACCTTATGGTCACCACCAATAAGCAGTCAGTTGATTTTAAAGACCACATTTTCCATTCCCTATTGTTTAAGATTTTGTCACGACTGACCTTTATTTAAAAGGTCACTTGTCTTAAATGGTCTCATAAGATTTCTACCTGCCCAAGTACAAATCGCACATTGAAGAAATGCTTTAGATTTGATGGAAAAGGTACTAAATTTCGAAGCTGAACTATGTTAAAAGCGTGAATGCAACCATTAACATTACAAAGTCAAAATCAGGCCTGTCTTTAATGCTCAAATGCAAAACAGTCATTGTGGAATCTGATAAATGACAAATATCTTTGTATACTTACAAGTTCATGCATGAAGAAATTTTAAATAAATTTGAATCCCTTCATTTTTTTAAAATAAATCAATAAAGAGTTATTTTAATTAAAACAGGGCATATTAGAAATTTTGCATTCTTGGTCCACTTTGCAAAAATAATGGCATTACCAGATTTAAATGTGGATGAATTGGGATATCGGTATGTATTTTAAATTTATATTCAAATTTGCGGGTGTTGATCATGTTATGAAAATCTCCCTTTGATAATATATCTTAATTGTTTTGATAATACATGGTGGGGTAAAATTTAATTAAAAAATTTGCTGCAGATAAATATATGCATCCAGATATAGCAACTTGTTCTCTACTTTCAGTGCTACAGATATGGGTAATTTTTACGTTGATCGGGTAATAACAATCACGGGTTCCGTAGAAGCCTGCAGCAAAGCAGAAGCATTACTCAGCGAGAAAATGAGAAAATGTCTCGAACAAGATGCTCAAAGTTATAATGTAAGTAAACAAGACCTCAGGATGTAGTCTGATAGGTATTGAAACAAGTAAAGTTAGGGGATGATTTTTTTTACATTATTGAGAAGATTTCTGCTGTTGGCAGTTCAGGTATGTCTATTGCAATTCTAGTTCTAATATAATATAAATTTGGCCTCTACTTTGCTATTCTATGAATTCTCTTGGTCTGCAGAAATTTCCATGGGTACTGAACCATTGAGTTTCCAACAAGGTTGTACTCTTCATATCAAATGTAGTTAAGGGTCTGTTGTGTTGCTTATGTGATATTCTACATGGTGCAAGATGATGATTGGAAAACACAAGCCTATAAACATTGTGAGGAATGTTATTCCGCCCCAGTCTGATTGCATTTTAGAGAGGTTACGTCAAATGAACCTGGATGCGGTAGCATTTTGAAAAAAAGAGTGTTTTTCCCCAATTTTATGCAATGAACTAAAACGAAGGTTGTGTGTTCCAAAAATACTTCAGAAACTGGAGATTAATGTCTTGAGTAGATTTGCAAAAATTGTCAACTTTTAATATTAGTAGTTTCTTTGGTCAAGGTCATTAAATTCATGGATTTAAATGCTGAGCCAGTGTGAATGCAATTACCATTAGCTAACATTGAAGGATTTTATTTCTTTTAATTCATATAATTCAAGAAGCTTAATTTTTTTTTTAGATGCCAAAAACTTCCATAAATAGGTACTTACACTGGGTATAAAAATTGCAAAAAAGAATAGTCAATTCCTTTTGAAAGTACCAGGCAGTATGAAATGGGAAGTTCATAATAAAATTACAGACATAAACATGACCAACAATAAAAATCTTTTTATTTTGGCCCAATTTTTAGACAGGGAACAGTATTAGATTTTACCCACTCTAGTTGTTCCCCTTTCACCAATGTTGGTGACAAAATGACCATGCCAGTTTAGTTTCTAAAAAGCTATCCTTAAAGCAATGTTCATGCTATTTTAAAGGACTTCTGAAGTTATTGCTTGGTACAGTAATGTTGACTGGATAACAACTGTACAGATTGACCCATTGGAAAAAAGGAGGGTCTGATGTGGGAAACTGTCATTATGGACTGACGAGTTTTAAATCTTTATATGTCTGCCCTGTTTACCAGTTGCAAACTCGGCATATTACTGGGCATTTTTATGCCCCACTTTTAGGTAATGAGGGCACAATATGCCCCACTTTTAGGTAATGAGGGCACAAGTTTAACCCTTCCATGCTTATGTTTATATTCTGTCAATTTTCATCAATGATTTCTTGGCTTGTATATATATCTCTGCTCTGAAGCATTATCATGGCGAGTTCTACCATGTTTCCAGTTTTCAGGTCTGTCATACCTCTACTTCCTGTTTACCATGATGGAGGCATCATTATCACATCGACACATTTTCTCTGTTTTAAATCTTTTTGATGCTACTTAAATTATGCGATACACTGCATGGTGCAAGATGATGATTGGAAAACACAAGCCTATAAACATTGTGAGGAATATTATTCCGCCCCAGTCTGATTGCATTTTAAAGAGGTTAATCAATTTTGCACAGATGTAAAGCTATTTTTGGGGATTTTAAAAGTTTTCTTATTTGATCTTTTACAATTATGTTGTGGTTGCTGTCCACACCTGGTTTAACCTCAGGTTTAAGTTTTTTCAAACTTGAATAGTTTTGTCTAAACTCGTGGAGCTTCTTTTTTTATCCAGAGTAAAATTTTGAAAATTTTTACTATATTTTGTTACTTAATTTGGCTTTGTTTTTTTTTGTTTTTTTTTGCATTTGAGTGTTAATCAGCCAAATTGAACTGAACTGAACACTCATTAAAAAGCTGTAATTTTGACACCAGAATTTCCCCCCAGAAAATGCACATAGTCCAAGAAACAGGGAAAAAGGTCTATGGACAATGCTTATGAACTGTTGGTTAAAAGTATTTGAACTACTCATTTCTGATGCATGGGTGTTGCCCTGAATAAGCTGTTCATTTTATTTAATTGCAAAATAAATCTCTCACTTCAGCAACAGATGAATATGTTTGGCGGTATGCCACCAATGGGTATGATGGGCCCAGGGCCTGGAGGTATGGGCTACCAGAACATGAGGAACTTTCCTCCTTACGGAATGGTATGAATTATCTCCTTATTCCAGTATTTTCTATACATGTGGTTACATTTTCAGGAGTTAAATTAAGCAAAGTTATTGGGTGAATTAAAGGAAAAAAAAATGTTAATGAATTCATTATTTTTATTGGACAACATAATTAAAGTCTTCTTTTTGTACATCAGTTGATGAAAGTTTTAGATGCCATTGAAAATATAACCACTCTAAGGTATCACTTTATACTTGTTAAAATATAATTCACACACACAAAATGTAGCACAGACCACACTTCCAAAAAAATTAATGACCAAGTGGTAAACGTTTGAACCAATAATCTTTGATTTAGTAAATGGAAAGACATTTTGCCAATCCAAGCTATAGCAAGAGAAAAATCATATGACATTTGGACTAACTTGGTTCATTAAGGTATGTCAGGATCCTTAAACTGGCAGTTTTTAGGAAGTCTGCAAGAGGTGTAACATGTACGATGAGGCTGGTCATTTGTTGGCAAGTTTAGCACTTTGGCATACTTGGTAATTTAACTGAAAATGAAAATATGGTAAGGCAGCATTCAGATACCCAACAAGTTAAAAAAACAGGGATGATCCTACCATGCCTGAAGGGACTACTTGGTAGTTCTTGAATGAATTGGGCAAAGTTTATTTCCCAATCACAAATTTATCTGCATTTACGGAATTTTTTAGTGGTCTGAGGTTGAATGGTATCTTAAGAAGTGCAGATTCCCGCACTTTTCATAATGATGAAGTATAGGAGCTTATCAACGTTTTTTCAGCTAGATAGTGTTTACAAAGTTATATTAGGCGTGAATTTTTTTAATAGTATTGACCTCTAAACAAGTAGTTTAGGAATATTGATTTTATCTTCAGATTGTATAACAAAAAATGTAGATAGGCACTGAGAAAATTGTTGCTTGTTGAGATTCATATTTGCTGAATAGTAGAACAGGAAATTCTTCAAACTGCAGCATGCAAGATCAATTTATGCACCTACATAGACAATTATTTGTCTAAAATTGATGATTTGACATTTTTGGGTGAAAAAGATATTTTGAACATCATGACTGTAACTTGCAGAAAATGAAATTATTACGAAAATCGGTAATTGTTTATTGCCTAAATCTTCTGTTGTGTTGACCCACAGTTTTGATGTAAAAAACTGATGACTGAAAATGAAATGATTCTGATTGCTGACTTGTAGGTAGTAGTTGTAACTCTACCAATAAATTGGGTGTGGGGGCTGGGTGGCAGAGTGGTCTTCTGTACAGATCACTGTAGCCTGTCGCCTATACTGTTTGAGTTCTCACTTGACTTTGTACCATAATAAACGAGTTCAGAGTAACTAGCAACACACGAAATAAGGTTTGCCCGTTACCTGCCCAAGGTGGGTGGTTCTCTCCGGTATTACAGCTTCCTCCACCATTAAAATGCCGTGATATGACTGAATATTGTTGAAAGTGCCGTTAAACCCTAATCAAACAAACGGAACCAATAAATTGGTTTTTTAACAAATTAAAAACGTCTTACCTGCAGTTCCTATTTTTTGTCGGCCTAAACCATTGTTGCTAAGAATATAAAATTAACATGCTTTCCATCTTAAAACGTTGACATTTTTTTTTTAGCAGGAAGGAGGAAATTACTACCCAGGTATCTATGGTGCAGTACCCAACATGCCCCCACAACAGGAGTTAGAGGTGACCTATTTATACATCCCGGAAAACACAGTTGGTGCAGTTATCGGCAGCAAGGGCTCAAACATCAAAGAAATTATGAGATTATCAAATGCTCGCATTAAGGTAAAAAACAAGAAAAATTGTGTTATTTGCATGCACATTTATGCATGTGAATATTTTGTACAGTTGTTGTGTATTCAGATGTTAGCAAAAATGGGAAGCCTAAGCCATATTAACTATAGGACTTCTGCTGTAGTAATAAGTTTTGCCCAAAATACATGTATGCAATGGGAATAAATAAATGTTGCCCAAAATACATTCAATAGGAGTAAATATTGCCAAAAATTTATGCAATTGGAGTAAAAAAATGTTCGTCAATGAACATGCAATATGAGTAAATAAGTGTTGCCCAGAATACATAGGAGTAAATAAATGCTATCCAAAATGCATGAAATAAAAGTAACAGTGTTTGATACTGAAAGTTGTTCAGTAACAAGACAGTATTTTTTTCCAATTTTTTTGGATTTGATATTACATGTAGTGTAACATGAATTGTTGTAAATTATTCATGAAAATGTATATTGTTTGAACAGATTCTGCCTCAGAAGAATGGCGAAATGAACGGTGATAGGAAAGGTCCCCAGGGACAGATGGAAGAAAGAAAAGTTATACTCACAGGCTCTGCTGAATCACAATGGAAGGTGGGTATAAAATGTTTGTTTGTACTTGTATTGTGAATAGGTAATTACACAACCACAAACAAGTTTGGGGGTATATAGGAATCACCATGTCTGTCGGTCTGTCCTTCATTTGTCCACATATCTTGTAAGCAGATCTCCTCCATAATGGTTCAATGGATTTCAATGAAACTACTTGAATATTAGACACAATGTGTAGATATGCACATAGTAAAAAAAATTCATCTTGGCGCATACAAAGGGCAGATGATCCATGGGGGAACAGGTTTTTTTTTGTGTGAGTTTTTGCGCCCAGTATGTCTGGTTTTTCTTTGAAGTCGTGTTGTAGCCACAGTCCTTGCTTAAATTGGACAACAGCAGCTGAGTTGTCTGAAAGAAAAATGTGTTGGACATGTTTAATGGATAAGTTTTGATTTGATGATTGATTATAATTGACAATCAATTGCTTCAGTAATTAATAAGTGAATTTTTAAATTGATTATATTGGTTGTTTTATAAAGGAAAATGTCACTCCATTAATGATAGAAACAAAAAACAAAGCAAGCATTGATGTAAACAATATGTAGCATGGATAAGAGAAAGTACAAGGATATAAAAAATTTTCATGCCATCATGTTAGGAGTTGCTGGCCTTAAAAACTACAAGAATTTGAGGAATTTCACGAGTTGTATCTGCTGAACCTGCATTTAAATCAGATTTTATTTTTATTGATGAGAAAAGGTGTGTACATGAAATAAAAACTAAATTGATCAGTTTTAACATGAACAATGTGTTTGTAGGCTCAGTTTTACATCTTTGACAAAATCAAGTCTGAAGGAGGTTTCCAAAGAATTGAAGAGGTTCACCTGAGGTCAGAGGTCATGGTGCCAAGGTCAATGGTTGGACGAATTATTGGAAAAGGTGGACAGAATGTAAGTACATTTAGAGTAATGAATAACGGGTGTTCATCTTAATTCCTTTTCATGAATCATATGTTCAAAATGATTTATCATCAGTGTAATAATTTAGAAATCTGAACTGAAGCTCTGGCTGATGATAAACACAAGTAGTTTTCTATTCTTGGAATTAATAACCAAGTTTCAAGTCCTCAAAGTGCTTTTTTCTCATATCCCATAACATGTGACAAGACCTCATCCTTATGTGACTGTTCTGTGGCCTGTTTTAGTCAATCAGCTACCTGACAGAGAATTTTTCTTGGCTTCTTTAACTTGAAATATTAGGTAATAAGATTTATAAGACATTCTATAAAATTTTTATTAAAAGGTATGTTTGTTTTTGAACTTTTCAGGTAAGAGAAATGCAGAGAGTTAGTGGTGCTATTGTTAAACTGCCAGAGGTCAATAGTCAAAATCAGAACGATGATACAGAGGTGCCCGTTTCAATTATTGGACATTTTTATGCTATGCAGCCTGCCCAAAGACGAATCCGATCACTCGTCAATCAGAGAGGGCAGCAAGGGGGCATGGGAGGCCCCCCACAGAGAAGACCACGGAGGGAACAAAATGGAAATTAAGGAAAAAGGATTGGGATTTCAGGAAACATCTAACCTCCATATAGGGAAATTAAAAGAAAGTTTTTAATAGAAATTAACCACGAAAATGGTTCATTTTTAATGTTTCTCATTCTCTCCCAGTTAGCCTCATTTTACAGGGGCTAAGGACATAAGAAATTTGCCACAATTAATGTGGTAAGGGCATTATTTCTTAAGTATTATTTGTGATGAGTGTTGGAGGTGGTTATAGGAACGGGGAGGGGGTCGATGAAGAACAAAGTAGGAAGGCCATTGTTTTTTGTTTTGAGATTGGATGGTCTTTTTGTAATAGAATTTATTTTTGATACTTGTTGAAAGCATTTTTTTTGTTATAATTTTTATGACCTGTTTTATGGGTGGTTTTTTGCCCATATGTTGACAATTTAAAAAAAATATAAAAATTAGAATTTTTATTTCCAACAACTGCCATTTGATACAATTGGACATTTCAATAACAATTCTAACTTTAGTTTTCAAAAGCAACAGGTCTCATTATGGAAATATAACAGCTTTCAGTTGTAACTACGAAGTTAAATGAATCTTTGAAGTTTCATACTATTTATAGTACTGAGGTTCTGGTTTGTGGATCAAGCAATTCACCTTGTACAGCGTATATGGCAGCCATTTCAGGAAACACTTGCAACAGTCTGCCTCTATGTAAATCCTGACAAATTTACTTTCCATACGAGCACTTCTGTTAAGAATCGCTCATTGAAATGGTACCCTTGGGCCGATTCCAAAATGGTTGACAACTTAAAATTTTCAACACATCTTCAAATATTATATGATGGGACTCGACTTGCCAGAATCTCGTACTTGTACCATCTGTGATTAATCAAGACTTTGAAACACTTTCTTAACTACAGACAGTTTTATATCTAGTGCTGTCATCAATATGAAGTCTTTTTTAATATCTTTAAACCATTAAAATGTATGACAAAAAGAGGTCAGGAACATAAATATATTTTTTCATAACATTCAACTCTAAAAATATTAAGTACAACCATTTTAACAGCTATTTCAACAAGTAATATTTAAGTTTCATATATCTTTGAAAATAAGATTCACAGAGAGCAATGAATATTTGATCTTTGCAACCATCATACAAAACTGTTTTAATGATGTTTGAAAAGAAACTTATGTACATGTGTATGATGGTAGCAAACTATCACGCTTTAGTGAATGGATCTTTTGTGTTGCATGCCTGATTGCACACACTTAAAAGATCTTTTTATCACAATTTTTATCATGTTGGAACATCACACTTGTGAGCAACTGTAATTTCAGTGAAATGCAACCTTTTGTGGTTGACACATCTTATTTTCTGAACATTAGATGTTTTGCATATGTTGCCTTTAGGAGTTTTCATTGTGACAATTCAAAATAAGGCGGAAATAGAATCTGCAAAGCGGTGTATGTTTTTTCTTTACATTGTCAGGCTAGAAAATCCTCAGAAAATATGATGTTCTATTATTTTAAACCATTTCAATAAATGTTGCCCACGACTTAGATTTAAATGTAAAAGTCGTCAGTATTGAGAATTTGACTTGTCTTTTTTGTTGACAACCCAACGTACATGGTTGATACCTATGCAAAAAGTTTGTCAACGAAAAACGACACGGTTTCAGTGCGATTAGTCAATCGCATTGGGAGAAAATGAAAACCACTTAAAACTGTTGAATAATTGTCAATATTTCTGTTTTTGCTGAATCACATGGACAGTAACAGTCAATATTTCTATTAATTTGCTGACATTGCATGCAGTTCAAAGGTTAAAAAAATGTGTAATAGCTTTTGATGTCACATTTGACCGCAGAAGAATGGTTCAGTTTCAGTTGAAATTGCATTCAGGAAGCTATCGTTGACCATAGAAAATTGACTTTATTGCAGCGTCTTAATTTGCCGAACACATGCCAACAGACTTATGCAAACTTTTGTAATTTTCTACATTTTACACTGGTCAATTGTACGAAATCTTGACAATTATTATAAAAATATGAAATTATCTATGTTATAAATAATAAATGAAGTTTAATACTTTGGTACGCTGTATGTGAAGTATTTACAATGTATGTATTATAAAGTAAAACTATGACTTGTTGGTTTAAAGTAAAATGTTGAATCAACACTTAAGAATTAAAGGTCTGCATAGGTATACAATATTACAAAAGAACATTGCAACTATGCCAACACAGACCCTTAAATACTTCACATAAATTACATCTCAGCAGGAAGCATCGTCTATATCATTGTTTTTGCAAACTTGGCTGCATTGTAAATAGCAGTCTTTTTTTCAGTCGTTTGTTTTTTGGTGTTTTATTCATTAATGTTTTATTTCAAAGTTAAATAGTTTCCTTTATACAGTTTGTTATTCTACAGTGAACTGGAATTACTCAGCGAGGAGAGCATGTTTCTTCACTCCTTTATCACGGAATATTTGGGGGTTTTCTTTTTTGTTAAACAATTTTTTTTATTATTGCATTCGTTTGATTTTGAATCACAAAAATGGACAAAATTTTACAAAATAAAAATCTGGGTAATTGCAGGTCACTGCTAGGTTGAACTCTTCAGGATTTGTTATAAGAACGAAGAGTTCCTCAACATGTTTTTATACTTTATCAAACATCGCCATGCAGTTGTTATAAATAACAACCAATAATATTGAAACAGAATTACATTGTACAAGAGATAGGTTGTTACATGGGATCTTTTGTAATGGTTATATCCCATTTACTATGAATAATATCTCTACATTTACAACTTCACTGTAAAAACTGTTCTTTTCTACAATGTCGCATGTACAGGAAAGTGTTGTTCCAATTTGCTGTTTAACTGATAAAGAAAAAAACATGTTTAGAAATGTACAGATATTTCTTGTAAACTTAATTGGTAAATTTACCGTTATTGAATATACTGCGTGATTTAATTATTTTTTTTTTCCCCTTCTGTAATTTTACAAAGAATTGTACTGAGCCAAGTCTCGAAAACAGGAATTAATGTACATGAATTTCCCCGTCAGAACGGTGGACTTTTCCCTTGTGTTTGTACTTTGGCCAGTAATTTCTTGGACGGTTATCTTTAGTATATGTTTATAATTATAGTGTACAATGTGTCTCGATACTTTATTTCTGTGAAAGAGAAAATGCCAGCTGTGTAAAGGGAATCCTTGATTCTTGCCACTTCATTGGGAAATGGGAGTTCTCACCCCCAGGGGAAACAACTACTCCAATCCAGCAAGTATGCCAACTACAAAAATACTCGATAACATTGAGGTGTAACTTAAACGTTATTGCCACTGGTTTTGGGAAGTTTCTACCAATATCTCGGAAGTCAGAATGGGGTCTAACAATGATTTCCTACAAATTCCGGACAATTCAAGATTTATTCTGATATAAGTAATACTTTATTATGTGTTCAAAAGACGTCAAATAATACAATCACTATTACAAAAAAATTTTTTGAAGAAATTGGGTTGGCTTCCCTGCTATAAAACAATATGCTGTTTGTGATTATCACTTGAATAGGAAGAAAAATTCTTTCCCTTTACACTGTTGAATTGTAAAAACTACCTCATTTTATTTGGTGTTGAATATGGTGCGAGTTTTGTGTACAAAACGCTGCATTTTCTCTTTTGAAACAACCCATATTGAGAGTACAGACTTGGCTCAATGTTGAACATAATATTGTTTCAGTTTTACATATAACCACTGTAGTTTCGTCCTCAGTATGTAGTTGAACATATATAGGTAACACTTTTCAGCATTGTCAGATCTAATGTCATCGATGTAGCTTTTACAAAATAGGTTGATTGTGTTGTCAAAATCGTAACTCCATTCATTTGATGAATATTCAATTTCATATCTGTTTGTACACGAAAATTTAAAACATTTCTATTAACAAATTAAAAATGAAAATTTCATGGTTTCTATTCATTTTTATAATAATAATAGTAATAACTACATCAATGTTTTGGGAATTTGCTTGCCACCTTGGGGATGAGAATAGCTGAAATTCCACAAATAAAGCTACATTTTGGAGTTCACATTAAAGGGATGTTACAAACGATGTCAGCAATTTCATTCTTGATAAAATTTTAAATGTACGCCAGATGACATTAGATTACGGATGAGCTACAGTTATTGCATGTTTTGTCAAGTTGCCACGGCTACACTGTTGTTAACAACCTAACAGTTGTTTCCTTCTGCCGGAAATAAAGTATTCTAGTTAAACCTCTTTTTTTTTTGTTGCCTAGAAGACATTGACGAGAAGAACAAAATAGCAAGTTATTAAAGTACTGGTCTACATCAGTTTTATGGAAAAGGTGGCGATGCCTCCTTGAAAAAAAAAAACAACAAATGAGAAGTATTTTATTGTCTAACTGGTATAGATGTCTTCTTTAATTGATAAAAACAGAAGTCTGAATGATATCCATTATACTTTCATTTATCAGTGAGAATCCCTCGTCTGTCTGTTAACTTTTATATTTTCATCTCCTGTAACAGCTAGGCCAAATAAAACCAAACTTAACAGGAAGCATATATGGAAGGTCCTTTAAAAAGTTTCCTTTATTCGTCCTGATCAAGCCATGAATGTTTCTTATTTCTGATTGGCTTAACATTCAAAAATCTCCTCGAAAACCACTTGACCAAATTGATTATTTGATATGCAGCAATTACGGCAGACCTTTATAAGCTTTCCTCAATTCATCACGATCAGACATAAAACATGATGCCATCGACAATTCTTGTTATTGATTGGCTGATACATTAAAAAAATTGTCTGCTCTAAAACAGCTTGGCCAAATGAATTAATATTGTTGTAGAGCATCTATGGAAAGTCCTTTATAAATTGTCCTCATTTTGTCCTGATGGGATAAAAAACATGGCTGTTAATTGCCATGGAGGATTATTATTTCTGATTTGCTACCTTTGAAACCACTTGGCCAAATCAATTGCCGGTAACATTTGATTTTGAACATCTATATGAGGGTTCCTCATTTTGTCCCTATCGGACAATAAACGTGTCTGCCATGGACAATTCTCGTTTCAGATTATTTTATTCATTATAAATTTTTCTCCTCTGAAACTGCTTGGGCAAATGTCAGACGAGTAATACAGGCTCAGCCTTATACACCTCTAGTCTTTTGTATTATTTATGCCAATTCTGAGGCAACAAACCAACACTACTACAACAGTAAAATACAGACGAACTAAGGTAACTTTAATACTCCAGGGACCAATGTATTTGTTCCTTTTAAGGGACTGTTGAATTAATTAGGAAACAAGATATGCCAGAAAGACACGATCCACATCTCACAATTGTTTTCAACAAATAAGGACACGGTGACCCACAGGACTTGACAAGTGTTGACACAAAAATGTCTCGCCTGTATATGTGGCTTTGAACCATTAAATGTGTGGACACAATAACTTTCGAATTTACATATTCAGGAAGTTAACACTAGGACATATAAATAAAACAAATCAATAGTCAGAAATTGTAAACATGATAAAGAAGGTGAGTTATCATGATCTGTTATGAAACTTGACTGAAGTCTTTGAACCATGAAAATGAGGTCGGGGGCATAAGATACGTAACAGACTGTCATGTACTCCTAACAACCAATAAGCACATCCAAAACTGTTAACCTACCACTTATAGTTACTGAGAATCGGATATAATCATAAAAACTCGACCCTAGTCAATGGACCATGAAAATGAGGTCACGGACATAAGATATGTGGTTGATTGACATGTACTCCTAATAAACAATAAGCACACCAAATATTGTTGATCTGTCACTTATTAGTAAATGAGATATAGGCCTAAGCATGAAAACTTGTCCCTAGTCAATGGACAGTGAAAATGAGGTCGAGGACAAAAGACATGTGGCAGACTGACATGTACTCCTAATAATGTATAAGCAAATATTGCTGACCTATCATATAGGTACTGAGAAACTGACTTAATCATGAAAATTTGACGCCGGAGGTTTAAGAGTCACTGAACCATGCAAAGTAGGTCAAGGACCAATGTCATGTGATTGGTCGATAATTTCATATCACGAACTGTATGCACACTATTTGGTCATCCTAGCTATTATACTTTCAGAGATATAGAGCTTTCAAAAAAGGTAACCCCGCCGCCAGAAAGTAATTTCTTTGTGGCAGGCGAGACAACAAAAAAAAACAGATAACAGAAGTACAGTTAAACTAGTATTAAGAGATTGCCTATGGGAAGAAGAAAAATGACCATTAAGTAAAATGCATTCATAAAGAATCCTCAACAAAAGGGAATAGAAAATGGTGGCCTTTAATATCAAGCGGCTGCTTTATAGAGTGAAACCAATGGCAGGTTTAGTTGTATGAAATAACATACAAAAAAACACGAACAAGTTCTTGGCCCCTGAATCAGTGAATCTGCATAGTATTCATCCTGCAATAATCTAAAGTTGGAAACCAAGAGCTCAACGGAAAGAAAAGCTTTAATGTTTTAGATATTTGAATTCAAGCAACAGAAGTATGTTAAAGGCTGGTATAATATAAGGCTCGTGGTAATAAAGCTCAAATTCTTCTATCAGCTTTCCTATATTGATGAATGAACTGGTGTTAAATCTACTAATAAGACGTGCTGTGAGCAAAATTCCCCAATGGAAAATCTGCCCTTGTAATTGGACAAGATGAATTACCTTCCTATGTTGACTGCCTCAGTGGTGTTATGGTGAACGTGCTCGCCTCCAGGTGTGACGTGGGCCCAGATCCAGAATAATATGTCTGGGTAAAGTGGCATCTCTTCCTGCAGAATGTTGCTTTCGTGGGCTTGCAGGTTAAAAATCTGGCTCAGTGTGTTGGTCTGGTACATGTACAAAGCAGGGTTCATCATCAATCATTAACATGCTCTTGTCCTGAATATGCATGAGATATTTGTCACTGGGCTTTAAGCAACATTCAATCAATCAATCCTTCCTATGTTCATATCTACACATAGTTCTAATGTTCATTGAAATCCATTGAAGGATTAAGGAGGAGATGCACTTACAAAGTTATGTGGACAGACAGACAAGGCAATTCCTATATACTCCCACACTTTGTTTGCCGGTTTAAAAATAAACTGGTTTTGGACAGTAATAAAATAGGTATTGTTAGACTGAATTGTAAAGTTTGAATCAAAATGGACCAACAAAAACTCTTCAAACATACTGTTGGAGATGCCCCCTGCCAAATTTAAATCAAAACGGACCAACAAAAACTCTTCATATGCCCCCTGCCAAATATTAAATAACCCTAACAACTCTCATGCCAAAGTCAAACTTGTCGGACCCTTTACTATTTCCAAATTTATAATCATTCTATTGGTGTCCTACAGAGTAATTGATCGGAAACCTCAAATTTGATGAAATACAGCAACATTTTGTATTTAAGGGCATAACTCTGGAATGACAAAAATGAAATTTGTCATATTCGAACTTGATTTTTCAACAAAATTTCCAAATTTTCAATCATATTAATCGGAAACCTCAAATTGATAAAATGTGTATTTATCAAGGGGAATAACTCTGGAACAAAAAAAGTAAAACAGAACATTTCCAAACTTGACCTGTACAAATTTCAAATCGTTCTATTAATGTGTGTTTCATAAACTGAGTTTCTCACGTTTTGGTGGTTCTTCCTTAATGCAATCACAAAAACGGGAATTTAAAAAGAAATTTTAATGATTTTACCCTCAACCGCATCGGGTGTTAAAGATATCCCAGGTGTCAATGTTAGTCCTGTGCTCATGTGAAAATTGTTGATTTTTGTGAAAAGTTTAAGTTCTAACAATTTCTAAGATTTTGCATTTCTGCTACCGCCAAGCTTATTTTTACTGACAATACGAATACATGCCAATAAATATAAAAACCTATCAAAATAGTTAAAATGAAAAACGATAAAATGTTCCAATTTTCCAGATGAGTGGAGAAAAAATAAGAACATGTATAAAAAATTAGAAATATAAAAAAAGTTATCAAATCTTTTTATATTGTATTTTATATGATTTGTACAGATTTCTTCAAGGGATTTTTTCAAAATTGGTAAAAAGTGAGAGACTCAGTTAATGAAACGTACATTAACAGCCAACAACACTACCAAAAAAGGGAAATGTTTCCTAAATTGCATAATACTTATAAAAATTAAAATTTGAAACGTTCCAATCTTAATTTTTAGACTTATTTTAACAATCTGTTTAGTTTTTTTTAACAACTTTTCAAAAGAATTTAGTACATTTTGCAAAATTGTTGATTTATATTGTTCAAGGTAAGAAAATTTCATTTTGACTGCTGAAAAAAATCAGAGCATAGAAAATTAATGAGACTTTGGGATTATATTTAAATCATCAATATCTTTAATTTACATGCAAATTTTTCCCCAGACAAATATTTTGGAGTTTTATGGCTATTTAACCTTTCATGACCTCTTTCCTGACTGAAGTTACTATCGGAAACATCAAATGTTAAAGAAAAAAAAAACATTTCAATGGACAAATCAGTGAAACTAGCCATATTTGAAAGTGACCTGTTCTTATTTTTTCTCCATTACATTTCCAAATTTTAAACCATTCTGTTGATGTTATCAAAAGTTATTGATCAGAAACCTCAAATTTGATGAAATACTATTGTTATAAGGGACATAACTATGGTAGGACAAAAGTAAAACGGGCCATTTTTAAACTTGGTCTGCATTTATGGGTCCTCAATATTATTATCATCATTGAATTAGACAAAAGGTGATCAGAAATCGTTTTCGGGACATATGTACGGATGGAAATACAAGGGCAAAATTTAATGCCCCTGGCGCCTAGCGGTGAGGGATAAAAAGAAATGTATAGAAATTAAAATGTCTAGCTACAGATGCACAATACCTGATGTATTCATTAATATTTAGGGAAACTGATACAGGATTTCATCTATAAGGCTGTGTCTGTTTTTTTTATTTGTTTTGCGTCAAGTCAAATTTCAAAACCTACCCGCCCGTCCGCAAGAAAAACACACAAATACAAAATTAAAACAGCTTTGATTGCTTACATATTGCATTTATACAGCTTGTTTTGCCTGCGTATATTTGAGGCAGATTTATTTACATACATACATGTATCATCAAAGATAATGCTATGTTTTTGGGGCTTTTGAT
>JARWCS010000045.1:29830-40047 GCA_034783895.1 Geukensia demissa | reverse complement strand
CCACGCTAAAATGTTGTCCTTGTTATATTTGGTAACATTATTCTTAAAAATGTTGACAAGTATATCGCTAAATTCTTGTTCATCCGACATAAAACTTCAACATTCGATTCTTACCATGTATTACATCCGTTCTTGACTGTTTCTCCTGTTTTGTATCGTCTTCTCTCATATTCACATTCGCATTGTTCAGCTGTGACGCAAACTCCATCTTGTATGAATTGACCTAGTGGACACTCACAGCCAGAAACACAATCTTCCATACAACTATCGGGCATGACTGTATATAGTGATTTGCATGTTCTTGGACATTTTGAAGAGCATTCTCTGTATACTTTGCCATCCTCACAAGTTTTTGCTGCAAATGAAAATATTAAGTTTTATTATCTATCAAAGATTGTTGGAGTTTATTTTACAAAAACAATAAACTTAGAAAGAGCTTATGCAATCCGAAGACATGAACATATCGAATAGTTCGTGCCATTCATGGAAACAGTTTTAAGTCACTTGCATAGACATAATACTGTTTTTCTTCTTATCTGACGTAATTAAAACGATGAAAATTTTGACACTTTGGTGTGATTTTTACAGACGTATCAATTTGAATATTCGGTAAATGCTTGACCCTTATTATTTACTTACGACATAGGTATGGTGAACGCCAGAAAACTATCACATCAAGACTGGCGCAAGCTTGTGCAAATCTACTTATTATTTCACACCTGACTGCCTCTGTGTCGTTTGTCTCTCTACATATTTCGTTTCGACATAAATCAAACATGAAATATGGACTGATCTGAAATAAAATATATTACACATCAATAAAATAGTTAAACAAAATTGTTAAGAGATTATTATTTGCGGGCTGATGTATTCTAAACACCACAACAAGAACATTCATCTCCCAACACATTTACTGGTAACAAAGGGAAATATACAAAAATGAAAACAAACACTTAATAACAATAAATGAGCAATGTAAACTTTCCTGTTTCAGGGACAAATATAGTGGGGCTAGACTAGTTTTCCTAAACTCCAATATTTTGTCTAACTGTAGAAAGAGTAAAAACTGTTGTTTTAAAATTATACAAAAAAGAGTTCAACTTACCAGCTTGTGACACTCGGAGAACATGCTGTTCAGTATAGGAGAGCATGCCATTTCAGCGTTCTGTTTGTCTGCAGATGTTGAACAGTAATCAGCCTCACCTCCAGCTTTAGGACACTAAAATCATATTCATAGAATATATTTTCATCTTACATTTTTATTAATGGTTTGTTATTAGTATTGAATACGTGTATATATTTATCGTTTGTCTACCGTTTATATTTACTGTTGATTTTGTTAACTTCCTTATTATTTTATAAAACTTTTGGATCGTTATAATCGAGTTTCAAATCGTCTTTATGAATGCATTATAATAAATGAAATTTCAATGTTTTCTCTATTCTTTGCAGAACTACGAACAGCAGTTAAACTGTTAAATAAAGGTTTAAAACCCTTTAACATACTGCAGTACTGATCATCGTCAGCAAGTCGTCGTAAATGTAAATCAACTGACCAGAAATTTCCATATTTTTTTTAAAAGAGCCATTTTAATCATTCATTTAACAAATATGTGAAAATCATAAAATGTCAAATCTTAAAATACAAAAAGCAAGGTTTTTAACACAGTGCTTTACATGAATCGTAAAGTTATACAATAAATAGACTCAGCAAAACATTTAAAAGTTGTAACAGTACATTGTTCTTTAATCAAATTAAATAAGAATATTGCCGAAAAGAGACGTCTGTAAACAACTACTGCTTTTTGGGATAAATAAGAAAATCGGGAAAATCTGCGGCATTATTTTCGCTCATGGTTCATGCAAATGACAAGTTATAATAGTTCAGTACTGTGTATGGTATTTAATCATCAATCGTCATACTTACGGGATTCGCTTCATTAGCGATTGTCCATGAGTTTGCTGCAAAAATAGGACTGGGAGCGTCTTCTCCACTCCTTGTCTGCTTGTCATCTATATTACAAAGTAAAAGGTTATCGTGTTTGTGTGGCTACAACATATTATTTACAACAAAGTTAAATCACTTACTTTTCTTACATTATGTTGAACCAAATTAACTTTTCTAAGAAGTCTGCAATAACTAGTCTCCGACCATTATTTTTTATATTATATGATTTAAGACTCTTACCGACTTCTGTAAGAATTTTGTTTTAACTTATGGCTTGATCATAAAATACAAATAAAGTTGTTACAACATTTTATGTTATATCAAAGTCTTGTTATCTAGATTGGTTATCTTGCTTGTAGGATTATCTCACTTGAAGGATTGTCATATTATCTTACTTGTAGGATTGTCGTCAAAGTCTCCACATATACCACAGACTGAATTCTTCTGAATCTTAGATTTGTCTAGCGTAATGTAAACAGTTGACAAAGCGTCAAGTTTCAGGCTTACTCCTCTATGACAGTTGCAGAATATCCAATCTCCTTTCTTTAAAATTGTGCATGCTGTAATATCAAAAACTTCAAATTTAAGCATCACAAAAAACCAAGTAAACAGAACGAGATACTGCAATATCTAAGCATTTAACTAAAGGAAACGCACAGATATTCATTTCTGTGTGTACTCTTCCTTTGATTTATTTCCAAATTATTGAGTTTAAATGAAAATTTGAACAATTACTAGTATTTTAGAACTGAACAATATAACCTATGACAATTTTTTTTTATTTTAAACCCAGTAGTTTCAAATTTTTGGGTTTAAAAAGTATTTTGTACGCATCTTAAAAATTAAAAACAAAAAAGGAAGGCCAGTTGCTCATATGTAATGAAAAAACTTCATGAGAAAGAAAATCCGGAAAAAAGAGCAAATACTATAAACGGACCGATATTTGATAAAAATGTTTAAACGTTTCTTACTTTTGCCAGGAGATTCCTTGGGGTCTTCAGAAGCTACCGGGAATGCATTTCCGTCTATCCATACCATTCCGTTTTCAAATGTTAAGGACTCTCCGGCAATGTCCAATGTTATTCTCTACAATACAAAAAATATTTATTGCTGTTACGCATACTATTGATTGATTAGTTGATTAGATATTGTTCTGTAACATGTCAGCAGTTTTTTTAGTCATATCGAGGCAAATCAAAATTTGAAATGCTCAATTAAATCGTATTGCCTAAAATAAAAGTAATTGAATATCTCATTTTTGACACTTTTAAATTGATTGTATTTTATATGTATGAAATATATATTCTTTGCTCAGTACTTATAGCTACCTTTCTGCAGGTCGAGAATGTTTCACAGTTAACTACTTGTGACTGTACATGCCAAATAGGATCTGCGTTTAAACTATCCATAGCTAGAGTATATGTGCAGCGTCCTCCAAATATGAATTCCAACCCGTCAAATGTTCGGTAATAATTTGGTCCAAAGTTGACACAGGTTCTTACGTTGGCGTTGTACGTTTGCTCAATTATACCTTCGGTGGCTGCAGAAGTAAAAATGAAATCATTAATAGAGATGTATACGATCGTAGGTTTTTATTATTTCTCCATAAAATAGCTGGTTTTATCTTGGAATTCTGACGAAAACTTATAAATATGTATTATTAACCCCTTAATTTCAGCATTATCGTATGCACATTATTGAAAAAACATTATAATACGCACAAACGTTACCTACCATCATTTTTTACCAGTAGATCATAACCAGACGATTCATCCCAAGTATGTTTAATTTCAACAAAATATTATATTGAAGAAAAGAATTTAATACCAGTAACTGTGATAATAAAATACATTGCATAAAAAAAAATATTTCTTGACAGAGAAAAATCTTATTTTTGTGTAAGAGTTTTTTCTAGATATTTGAGTTTTTATTTGGAAACAGTCATGAAATAAAAAAAAGTGCTATATGACACTGTTACCCGTGGAAGGTACTATAGACTTTATATAGCCACGGATTATGAACGTTTTGCTTTTTGCAAATTTTAAAATAAAGTGGATCATTCAATAAGTACATTTAAGTATGAAGGAGAATATTTTTTTCATTGTTATGTTAAATATATACCTGTAACTTTTACAAAACTAAAAACCACAAACTGTTCAAAATTTTGATTTATCATTTTTGTTATAAACTTGATTTCTATTTTTTTCGATTTTGGTGTCATGTACAACATTGAGAGCTTTCTGTTTTAAGATCACATGACAACTTTTTTAACGATTTATATAAAACTATTAATAACAACGTTGGTCATTGATTATGAATATTACCATGAACAGAAGTATAAATCAGACTTACGCCCTTCAGTTTTGATACACTGTTCACATTTTTGGTTTCCAACACCCCAACCATGAGCATCGGAAAGAGCACAACATTCTGCTTGAGAAATTAGAGAATTTCCGGCATCGTCAGCTTTTACTGTGTCACACCTGGAACCTTTGTAGCAATACTGCAGAGCATCTGTAGCATCTGAAAACATATTTTATATTGCTGCTAATTTTTTTTGTGATTTTTTATTGGTGTAATCAAAATATTCTAGTATAACACACATTGCCCAAAATATCAATGACATCATTTTTCAAAGCTATTGAAACTACCATATAAACAAGAGTTTTCGAATACATATGAAAGTACAATAACGGTATTCACAATTTTAGTAACGACTGTTAGATCTGCAACCAAATGAATAGAACTTTTCTAGAGCATAATTGTATTGTTTTAGGCGCACATTATTTAAAAAGCAATGTACGCTTATTTTTTAAGTTAAAGATGAGTTTTAAAATCATTTATACATACCAGATATTTTATCTTCACAAAGGATTCCGGTGTAGTCCTCTGGACATTCGCATTTTCCGGGTTCTGTACATACTCCGCCGTTTTTACAACCGCCAACACAAACGGCTAAAATTAAAATTTGTATTTGTAATGTCAGAAAAGTAATTTTACTAGTTAACGGTTGTTATATATTGGAATTATGAATAGTTTTGCATTTTGCAAATATTTAAAAAAATGGCTTTAACTAAGCACTTCCGTATTGCTGTATAAAATACATGTTTACAATGTGTTGAACGTTGGATTCGAAGGTTTTTAATTTCTGTAATTAGACATGGGTTGCGTGAAACACAAAATTTAATATCGAAAATGCTTCTTAGAATACAACGGCAGAAATTTTTGTAAACCTTCGTGTGGTTTATGTGCATCTTTTCAATTTTAGTCAATGGGCTAGAGCATCGAGGAATAAATCATTACGGTCAGCAACGCCTAAGGAAAAATGATTTTAATTGTCTAATTCCTTTATTTTTAATTATCCGTTCAAGGATGACTAAAACATTGCTCTTGTAGGTGCCCAAACCAGAATGAACAGAATGAATAACTTTTCTTCGGAACAGTTAAGAAATGTAGATATTCTAAAAGAATCCAACAAATGTAAAAGTAATTTACTCACGGGTATCACAGGCGGTTGTTCCGTTTTGCCATCCGTCACAACACTCCTGCACTTCACGTGTTTTTTCCCTATAAGGAAACAATATAAAATAATATTTGATTTTCTGTTAAATTAATAATATTTGATTTTCTGTTAAATTTAAAACGCTTTCCACTGATATCAAAAGTTAAACTAGTTCCGCATTTGATACATGTATTCACTATCGGAGTCATGGAATGCATTGCGTAATATATTTTAGGAAATATAGGTTGACTTAAGATCGTTTCAAATATCTTGTTTTCATTTTGGTATATGGAAATTTAATCAAACTTTTCTTGCCATCACATGATATGTACATCAATAAAGGAGGTTAGATTATATATTTTTTTATTTGTTTGTTTGTTTGATTGGAGTTTTACGCCACTTTCAACAATATTTCGTTCATATTGCGGCGGTCAGTTTTACTGGTGGAGGAAGCCGGAGTACCCGAAAAAAACCACCGACCTTGGGCAGGTAACTGACAAACCTTATCACGTGCGGATGCGAGTTAAACTCAACCTGTTTTTGTATGGCACAAAGTCAGGCGAGAACTCACGCCATATAGGTGATAGGCTACAGTGATCTGTACAGGTAAGATTAAATCAACTGCCTAGACCACTCGGCCACCCAGGCCCCTATATTTTATATAGGTTTCCTAACGTGTTGGAGCTTTATATTACAGGTTATCAACTCGAATTATTCAATTTACAATTTACAAAATAAATATAAAAGAAACTCTAATGAGTTTATTATTATTATGATTTTAAATAATGAGAGTTGAAAAGCGAGCTCCTACGAGATGTGCAACCTGTTTGTATTGATTACTTTTATTTTGAACAGCCGGTTTGTTGTCGGAATTGCTGACATTCGTTTCAGTTGCATTTTAACATGTTGAAATCATCACGACGTCACAAGTGAATGATGAGATCACCAAGAATGGTTTTACCAGATTAGCCAAAAGAAATGACCTAACACGATATCGATTCATAGGATAGGCCAATCAAATACGAATAATAGCTTAAACACTAAGTGATAGAAGTGCAAGTCACGGTATTTACTTCAAGTATCAGTTGAAACAGGTTAATCAAAATACAATTTTTATTTATACAATAATATTGAGCTTTCCGTGTAATATGCCAAAACATGTCCCAAGGTTTGAAGGCATAATGCACGACCCGGACGGGAGTGCAATATGCCTTCTAACCATGGGACATATTTTGACATATTAAATGAATTACACAATATTATTGTTATTATTACTCTGAATGTTCGCTTCATTTTCAATCAAAGTGAGAAAACCCCGCCCATTAATTGTCACATGATTTTTTCAACGACCGCCTTTTACAGGCATATTACATGGATTAGCATTTAATATGCGTTTGCATATTATATCAACACTATTTGTCCTTTGTAAAAATACGTAAAAATAGTAGAATTGAAATTCTAATGAAGGACTCCTACATGAAGAGTAATAATCATTTACAGTAGAAATATCTGATATTGACTGTTATAAACAAATATCTCGTGACTCGCTTACCAGGCAACAATATCAATATATTGTTTAGCTTCAGTTTAAGTATACTTACTTGTAGAAATAACAGGTTTTTGTAGGAGGTCCGGAATTCATGGCATTGCGGAGATATGCGTTCCTTTCCAAGTCCGTTAAACCAGGAAATGATTTTTCCTTGTCTAAGAAAGATCCTTGCATAATCATTTCCATAAAATTTGCACAGTCATCTTGTAGTTCTTCAGTTTCATGTACGATTCTTGGGCAAATGTGACTGTAAAGTAAACTAGCTTTATTATCATGATGTCCGACCCCAGTATAACTTCAGTATTACTTTATACCTAAAGTACTAACAGTTAGTAAAACATACTCACTACATATAACAGTTTATATTGTTTATTTTATTCAAGGAACTTTGATAAATATGGAAATCAAGCCATAAAAATGATAGGCAATTTTGCCCATTTTGGTGAATTTCCGTATCCAGCTCAACTAAAGAAAGAATTTGAGCAAATATGACAGTGAAACGTAATTCTTTTATTAGTTTACATTGAATATGCGTATTACCACGAGATGTTATAATAATTGGGAGTGGGAGAGGACCAATACTTAACTTTATCTTGCTTTAAAGAAGTTCATAAAAAATTCTTGGTATTTCCTACTCGTCTATTAGTTAATAATCGTGTTTATTCTATTTTTAAATGTTCCTTTTTATTGTGAAACTAAATCAATTTCGATCAATGTTCTCAGATAACGACTGGGACATAACATGGCCATGTTACACAACTTTAAAAATAATCTTTATTTATTTCGCAAATAAAACACATTCCGATCTTCATTTGTTTAACTTTTGAAGCAAAATGGTTTTAAACAGTGCCTATTTAAACCATTTGTATTCAGATGTTTTGTTTTAACTATAGTTTTGGTAGCCAAACATGAAAACATACAACAATATTTCACTTTATAACAACAAAAATCAGTTTTATTGTCAGACGATCTGTACTGATCCTTCATTTCCAGTTAAAACCTTCCACAAAAATTTTAATATTTTGATTTGTTTGATTGATTTGGACAGGTAACTGACAAACCTTAACACGTGCGATGCGAGTTAAACGCGACCCGTTTTGTAAGGTACAAACCCAGGCGCGATCTCACACCGTATAGGTGATAGGCTACAGTGATCAATACAGGTAAGTTTAAATCATTTGAAAACACTCTCACATGCTGATTGGCAACAATGTCTTCACTGGTCAGTTTTAAACAACTACCTAGATCATTCGTCATCCTAACCGTCATCACTTCATGAATATAACCACTGAATCCCAGGTAACCGAGAAAGTTTTAAAAAATGTCATTTTTTCAGTTTTCTATGGCAAAAAATCAGGAGAAACTTGTCCCCGTGGCTTTTAATTTGAAGATGTGTGAAGCATTTCTGTTCTTTATTGTGTATTTTTTACATTTCTGCCAAATGTCATGATATGTTTGTATGACAATAAGACAGTTATTTTATTTTGAGGTCACACAAAGGACCAAAATATAAATTACAGATTGCAACGAAGTTTTATAGACAATCAACATCATGATCGATAACAAAATAGGGATATGTTCCATATATGAAAAACGTTTCGGTCAAAAATTTGTGACACGGTTTATCGTAACGAAATATCCATATCGCAAATGACAATGGATATTTTCCAATTGTTGTAACTTTGATTTCGTTGCTATACCGGCTGTGACTACCGCTAAACTACCACATAAACCACCGATAAACACGACAGATGCATTAAGTGGAGCAGGAGCTAAGGAACACCTGAGCTCATAATTGTCTGATTAGTTTAGTTTTGTTGACCATGATCTTGTGTGTCTTCTGAAATAGCCATTTCCTTATGTTCCTTGAGTATTTTCTATTTCTATATATATATGCCAATGTTCGTGTAACAACAACCGTAAGTAACATATCAGGCAATACCATGAGAAAAAAACAAGCAATAGCACATATCACCCTAAGGAAGAATCTGATAAAAATACTTGGGCTGATTACATGTCAAGGGAGCTTAGGATATTTTGACTTTTAGTTTTCATGAAATTGTTTTATATGCAGTAAGTTTTAAAAATAAATCACCATTTAGTCACAAACCAGAAAGAAAAACTATCATATCTGGGCATAAATTTATCTCCTAGTTGTTTTTGATATGAAAGAGAATTGAGTTATAAAGGCAAAAAATATACAAAATATTTCCTCAATTTTATTTTTATTTACAATATTCACTAATCATGTATAATTGGCGAATGATGGATTTGTTCGGTCGAACAGTTTATGAAAATTTAGAAACAAAAATCATTCCAATTGCCTAACGCAAATAATTCGAATTCAGTCCTCAAAGAAATATTTCATATTTAAACGAGAATTAATAACACGACAGAGAAAATCAACTTGCTTACTAATACGCTTTACGATGACGATAGAAAATTAGTTGACTGCACAAATAATAAAATATGTAAGAAAATAATCGAATATTAAATGGGATTAGACTAGAGGAAAGGCTTTTCTAATGTAACATTTGGAATTTTATGGACTTAGTAGAATAAGCAGAAAATGTAAGGCCAACAAAATTGAAATATTCACGTTTCAGTTATTTTGAAACAAGGGCCTTTTTTAAATATTAAGTTAATTTAGTATCTTATATGTGTATCAAGTGAATTGAATTGTAAGAGAGCAAGATCATACAATTTTTAAAGTGTTGATATTCAAGCTTTTATATTTGGATTTTCCCTTATTTAAGAGGTGAATAACCAGGTGTTTTCTACTGCTGATATTTTTATTTTTTTCCTATAAAAGAAAAAAAAATTACTGGTATTAAGATCATAAAGAAATTTACAAAAGTTCAGTTATTTACACCATATTTACACTTTTTAACCTTCTTTAAGAGATGAATGACCTAGTGCTTGCTGTTGCTCATATCTGCCATGGAATCGTAGTTATGCGATCTGACGGTGTAAAAAGCTTCGAAAAATCACTAATATATAAAAAGTTTTTCATAAGAAAAAGACTTATTTTACTGAATTACCTTTGCACAAAATGATATTTTTGTTAAGATTTCTAGCGCACTTTTTTTTGACATAAAGACATTTATCTAATTTGACAAACGTTCGAAATCTCTAGCGCATGGGTCCAAAGAATATTTATTCCACTTAAACTGCTTGCTTTATTTCATTTTTTCTCTTGTGAGATGCCTAACGTTAAT
>JARWCS010000043.1:0-10062 GCA_034783895.1 Geukensia demissa | reverse complement strand
TTATTTTGTAAATCACTTGATCATTGGGTTTCCAGAAATAAACATATCATAACCTCTGTTTTTGTTTACCAGTTGTTCATCAGCCAGCATACCTGTTTGTTGGGAACCAGTTTGTAGTAATTAAAGGTTCGGTCGTCCGGAGGTTTCCAGAAACCCAAGATGTAAAAAACTATAAATTCAACGGCGGGAAAAGACGTTCCCCACGGAAAGTAACACCATCGTCGTCTTTTCCTGCATAACAGCTATATAGTAAATCATACAGTTAAAATCAAATTGTCCTTGCATGGTGTGTCGTTAACTTTCCCTGCAGTTTGTGTTTCAGATTCAGATATATAGATTCCTAAAATGTAAGTGTAAAAGATTTTATTGTGTTTTATAAGACAGGTGTATCATTTTTTAAAATTTTATGATATATTAAAAGGAAAACTTTTTGAAGTTTTTGAATTTGTGTGACAGTTTTGTTTGTCAAATCTGCCCTAAGTATCCAGGGGAACCTGTATCACAACATTTTTCTAATGGCTACTGGGCTTTTATTACATTTATCTCGCACATATTTTTCTTTTACGATTTGCAAATCAGTAAGCGGATTTAACTCAAAGGGAAAGAAATCTAACTAGTCTGTTGTAGACTTGATTTAAATTAAACTAAACGACGATTAAAATAAACAAACGATATATTGTGAAGACTATAGGTTAATACTTTTATATTGCACCATGGGAAGATTCTAGAGCAAGAACAAACAACGAAGAAAAAATAAAGTTTAAGATTTGTTTGTGTGGAAAATAAGAAATCTAGAATTCCTTATACCATGATACCACACATAATATAATATAATTCTTACATGTATAAAGGTTTTGTTCGGAAATTGGAAGTATCTGCAATTATTTTATCAAAATCTTTACAATGCGCATTGAATTCGCTTTCACGTATGTGTGAACGTGTGTGACGTCGTCAATTCGCTTTCGAATGCGCATTAAATTCGCATTACATGTCCGTGTGAACAGATCATTAGTTTACCTTTGCTAAACAGTTTTTTATTGATTGATTGATTGATTGCTGGTTGCTTAACGTCCAATGGCAAATATTTCATACATATTCAGGACGAAAACAAGTTCAACAATTATCAATATCGAAAATGAAGTTAAATGGGACACAACAGGGCAACGGTTTTTGACTGCCACTGGTAAGAGGGAGTGATGGGTTGGGACATAAAATTAAGCCTTTTGTATTGGCATAAACCTACTCTTTTTCGAAAACTACAAAAGGGGTCTTTTACGTGCAAGGAGCGTGGCACTCTCCAAACACGTCACCTACTATGGTCCACAGCCAGGCTTTCCGTATTATAACCTGGCAACCCCCCAAGGAGAGGGCCTCCCCTATCCGCCACTTGGGGTTCGCGCTGGGTCAGCTCTGTGGGTAAGCCCTGGAGACCGCTCCGGTGCCCAGGCTGCAACTTGGATAATATGAGAAGTTTTATATGTAAAATATAAACAGAACTTCATTACTAATAAATTGTTTTCAATTTGTTTCAATCAAAATTTTCAAAACATACCAACCTGACTAGAGAATTTCATATAATTGGAACGATGATGTTATTGTTCAGAACAATGTAAAAACCTCTAGAGAAGTGTAAGTCTTTCAAAATTATAATATGGCACTGTACAGCACCCGGGTCTTTGATGTGTTCCGGTTACTTAGCAGAACAAAGAACATCATAAAAAAATTTCAAAATGTTTCCCCTATGACAGTTGTTAGTTTCTAAAAAACCACTTAATTTGGCGGAAGACTTATTTTCTACCAAAGATGCATTTGTGTGCGTACCCTTTCCACTAAGCTCAAATAATACAAACTATTGCTCTTTTCAATTTAATTGATAGATTGACAATTGTTTAACTTCCTATCTATATACCGCGCTCAGGGGGGGGGGGGGGGGGTCTTTTCAATTTAATTTTTTATTGATTGATTGTTGTTTAACGTCCACTGGCAAATATATCATTCATATTCAAGACGAAAACAAATTTTCAAACAATTAATCATAAAAATCGAAATCTGGGGATTAGTCCGGGAACTTGAATAGCCACACGATGCCAAATTTGGGACTGTTTGGGTAGGGGCGGTAAATTTAACCTAAGCAACTAGTCACATACCGACCACTAATTATTGCAAAAGGGTCTTTAACGTGCTGAGAGCGTGGCATTTTTCCAACCTAGGGCACGGCGGTAACGTTTCCGTCCGAGACGGATTGAGAATTTATAGATCACGTCCAACTGATTGAAATTTATACATCACGTCCAACTAACGGACTCCCCTTAAGGAGGGGTTCTACCTACTGGCGGAGAAACCGAGCAACCAATTTCTTAACCCCGGTTACTCTAGGGATGGTTGAGTATTTATACATCCCGCCGAACCAACGGACGTCCCCTTTAGCAGGAGTTCTACCTACAGGCGGAGAAACCGAACGGCCTATTTCTATACCCTGGCCGTCCTCGGGGGATAGTGAAAAAATGCATGCAACTGATTATTTCTACAACGACTTTTAGCACGTTTAAGTTCAGAATATGGCAATATTTTGAACGACTTCTTATAAATTGACTGCCTGGCAATTGAGGAACCAGGAGTTATCGACGCAAAAAGTTTTTCAAGGAGTATAAGAATTGAGTTGGTAAGCATGTGATTTCTCATGTACACTTCCACGGAAGTTTTGGTAAAATGTAACATGTTTGGGATAACAGCGACTAAGCTTCGCTATATTGTGTCGATGTAAAAAATCTTACAAGGTCCAATAATTTTGTACCATGTAGCAATGTCATGCATAGTTCAACCTTTAGTTCATCTGCAAAGGTCATTTCTTGGCAGTATAATATCATGTCAAATGATTAGAAGGCAGACCGGCATATATAAATTTACTCTGCAGGTGTAAAAAATACAAAAAATACAAAATTACCAATGTACCCGCAATAGCCTCAAAAAACATGATTGCTATGATAACTTCAGGGATATTGCTTTTAATTTAAATAATGCACCATTATGCATTTTAAAGGCAGATTCAATTCTGCCATACACCTAGCTTTGATATCAAGAGTAAATAGAGTTTTAATTTGGTTTTTTTATTGACTGTTATATATGTATATATTGAATTCACTTGTATTTCCGGAATTTTGTTCATTTCCGATATTGTTTTGTATGTACATATAATCAGCTTCTTTTGCAAATGGTCTTGTAGTAAAAGGACGTAACTCAAACACTGGTCTTCGTTTTATTGATACTTCACTTCTCGCATTGCACTTAAAAGCCCAATCTCCATAATATGGTGGAGAACCAAAACTCCACAAGTCCTTAATTTAGTTTAAATATTGGATTGAACATTTTTCTAATTTTCTTAAATTTTTTGTGAATTTCGGACTTGTTGCCTCGTTTTCGATTCAGGAACCACTAGGGCCTAAACTGAAAATTTTTGTTGTGAATACTTTAAGTCGAACATATGAGTTTGTCCAGAGTAAATAAGCATATTGGGAATTTGTCCGAAAGGTTGAGACATGTAGGCAATTTGCGCAAAATTCCTGCAGTTTTAACTGACAGTCGGGGCCGAAATCTTGAGGACCAGGTAAATCCGGAACGTCACCCTGAAAATAAAATCGTTTGGTGGTACAGGCGAGGAAAAGGCACAGAGGAGCAAAAGGAAAACTTGCAGGGAAAATTTGAACAGTTACAGTCAAACCATCTGACGATCTACATATGGCTAGGGACTTGTGATTTAACTTCAAAGTCGGGAGATTTTATTGACATTCAGTCCGAGAGCTGTACGGCAGTGAACCAACTTTGTTCTTTTTACAAACAGATATATGACTATCTTTCTCAGTACCCTACAATCACACTCATATTTTTAGAACTTCCTTATTATTCCATTTACTAGTGGAACAAAGAACACGGCCACCAGAATCCGGAACCTTTCCGCGAGAAAGATATTATTTTACAAGACCAGATTTGTGAGACAAACAAGTACATTAGAAGTTTAAATTCTCTTATGCACCAAAATTCTCCAGACTTTAGCTTAAATTTGGAAAAATGCCGAAAATCATATAATAGACGCAGCTCTAGGTACTATCAAAATTTTGGACTCTACGTGGACGGTGTTCACCCTCATCCGAACTTGGCCAGGCTTTGGCTTATCCGTATATGTTTACGTTTGAAAAAAAGACTGCAACTAGATGTTTACTTGTGCATTTTGGACACTGTGTATGTGAGATTTATCTCATTACACTCGCCGACTCATCGTTAAAACTTTAAATTTTCATCCTATACATAAGTAACTATGTCATTTTTTTAAGTATGTGAGATTCATCTCATTATTGCGTGATAAAGGATTTCATGAACATTTCTTTCATATGTATTCTTAATAAAAATATATATGATATTTTCAACCCGTCTTTCAGTTGTGTGAGATTTATCTCGTACACTGCAATGTGCTTTCACATGAACTATTAGCAATTATTTTCATGTCGTCTAACAGATGTTACAGTGATGATGATCTATCCCTTTTTCGCGACCCATTTTTACCTCAGTATAATCACGAATCAGATGATGAGGACGAATTCAATAATACTCTTCTAAAATACGTTCCAAAAATAAACACACCACAGTCATCGCCATTTTCCCATAGTCAAATAGACCAAAACTCAGAATCAGCCATCATGGAGAAATTAGCAGTTTGTCGTAAATTCGGGGGATATCCTCACGAAAACGCATCAATATTTTTAAATGAATTTCTTTCATATACAACTTTACATAAGATTGATTTAAGGGATGATCCAAGAATGATTGCTGCACTGCATCTTAACTTAACAGGGCCTGCTCTCACATGGTTTAATGCTCTAGGTGCTGAGGACAAAAGATCTTGGGGTGTTTTTCAGCAGGTTTTTCGAGAAAAATACATTGAACTAGATTGGCAAAGCCCCACAGTATTTCTAGAAAGTGAGGTTTTTCAGAACATGAAATTGAGTAAAGGGCAGCTTATTGAGGATTTTTATGGACAGGTAGCTGAAAAAGCTCCAATATTAAAGAAACAGGATCACGATATCTTGTCCCAATTTATTAAAGGTTTACCCGAGAAGCTCGCATTTTTTGTCAGAGCTGGTACTCACAAAGACAGTGCTAGTGCACTTGCAGCCGCTAAAATGGGGGAAGCTTATGGCTATAGACAGGAGGACGAAATAACTGTCGCAGCGGCTAAACATGTAAATACTAAGGTTGACTCAGATGCTTCTAAGGTGGATCAGTTACAAACTCAAATTAGTGAGCTGACAAAAGCTGTTTCAGAGTTAAAATCTCAAAGGGCCCCAGGTCCACGTCAAAGACCATATAGAAATAATTTCACTGGACAGCCAAATAATTTTCAGGGGCAAAGAAATTTGAATCGCTCTCCAGCTTTATGTTTTAATTGTCAAGCACCTAAACATAGGAAAGCAGACTGTAATTGGAATGGTACAGGGGAAATAAATTCTAGTTTGCAATGTCAATTATGTACTCAGTTTGGCCATGCAGCGCTTCAGTGCCTAAAACATGCAAATCCGGGAAACCAGCAGAACCCGGGGGCCACAGGGCACGCTCCCCCGGGCGGTCGATAGGTGCCAGAAATAGAAGCCCTTCCCCGGTTCGGCATATACCACAAACTAACAATGTTCAGTTTTCAAACAATTTCTCTGATCAGGAAACTACAGACGACAATTTTAATGATGAAAATGACTCAAAATTTATTTATATGCCAGTGAAAATTAACCATTTGTCTGTAGCAGCTTTAATTGATTCCGGGAGCTCCATAAATATTGTTTCACAAAGTTTTTATAATTTGATTCCTGATACATGTAAATCCATGATTCAACCTATATCTGAAAAGATTGTTTTAGCAAATAATCAGTGTGTAAATATAATAGGAAAATGCAATATAAAAATACAAGCAGCACACGGAAAATATTGGATACCAACTTATGTATTAAATCAATCTTCGCATCCACTCATTCTAGGTACAAACTTTTTAATATCAAAGAAAATTGTTTTAGATTTTAGTCAAATGTCTCTGTCGTCAAAATCGGTGAAAGTAAAAAGCCAAAAACATTTTACGGTAAAGCCGAATACCGAAATTCTAATTTGGGGAAAAGTGAGCGGAAACGTTTTGTACGGACAAAATGGAATGTGTACAAATAGTCCTTATATATTGAAAAATGGTCTGTGGGTTGCTAAAGCTGTTGTGACTATAAATACTAGTAAGACTGTTCCTATCAGGATATTTAATCCTACTAATGATGTAATATCAATACCTAGAGGTAAAAGTATTGCCACTTATGAACCATTTACTGGTGACTTTAGTTTATTGTCTAGTGTTGAAACTGAAAAATTGCTTGTTCAGAATGTTCAATTACAAAGCGAGAGAACTGATTCGGATTCGGATGATACAGGCAAATTTTTTTCATATTTTGAAATTCCTGACCACTTATCATTAGAACAAAAACAGCAACTTACGGACTGTTTAAAGCAGCATAAAAACTTATTTGTGACTGATGAGAATCCGAGTTTAGGATACACTGACGTTATCGAACACAAAATATGTTTAAAACCGGATTTCAAACCTAAACATCAGCAGCCGTATAGATTGCCTCCCGATAAGAAAAACATTTTGCGTGATCACTTGGATGAATTGCTTAAACAAGGGATCATTGCTCCGGTTCAGGAGACCGAGGAAATTCCAATAACTAGCCCTATAGTGCTCGTATCAAAGAGGAATAGACCAAAAGCTAACAATCCGTCCCAAAAACCAAAGAGTTTAGCTCAGTTTAGGTTTTGTTGCGACTTCCGGTATCTGAACTCTCAATGTAACGACTTTCGGTATTTCTTACCAGACTTGCAAGATCTTACAGAATCATTTTCGGATCGAAAACCTGTTTTTCTGACTTCCATCGATCTTAGCTCTGGTTTCTTCCAGTTGCCAATAGCACCAGAAAGCCAAAAATTTACCGCATTTAACACCTGCTTCGGGACATTCAAATTTCTACGTTTGCCCATGGGCTTAAGCTCAGCTCCAGCTTCAATGCAGTTACTGATGGACAAAGTTTTGAAAGGTTTAACTTTTCGATCTTGCTTATGCTATTTAGACGATGTTCTAATTGTTTCGGAATCTTTCGACAATCATATTGCAGATTTGAATGAAGTTTTTACCAGACTTGACAATGCTGGATTAAAATTAGGACCGAAAAAATGTTCTTTCGCACAAAAATCTTCCGTATTCCTTGGACATTTGATTTCAAAAAATGGCATAGAACCTCCGCCAGAACGCGTTCAAGCAGTGATAGATTTTCCGCCACTTACTTCCAATCGAGAATTACGTCGCATTATTGGAATCTTCAATTGGTTTCGAAAATACATACCTAATTTAAGTGCCGAAATTGACCGTTTGACCAAATTATTGAAGAAAACTGTAATTAAGGCATTGAGAAAAATCTCAATTATCTATTATTATATATCGTTTGTATTGACAAATGCCTAACAAAAGAAAATCTAACAGTTTCTTTAGTTCCGTTTGTTGTACAAAGGTCACATGATACATATAAATTGCTTCAGTTGTTTTGTCAAAATCATGAAAAAAAATATGAGTTAAAGCTATGAATTATTAAAAGACGGTTATTAAATAATATTTCCACATCAACTTATTGCTGTGTCATAAAAGTTAGCGTGGAACAGTAGTAATGTTAATTTTTTTAATTTTAATTTAATCAAGAATTTTTTTAAGTAAAACAAAAGTGTAATCGCTCAGCTTGGAGTGGGGCAGTATCGAGCGGGCGTGATGAACTTTCCGGTTGGAAAATCGGCCAAGAGTGGCATATCCCGGTGGTTGGACTGATACATATAGGTCTTTAAGACGTATTACATTCATCAGTATAAATTTATGCACCAAAAAGTATGTTCCTTCGCTAAATTTAAGAGGTCTTAAGAGATCACTAATTCACTAGTTGGAACACATGCAAAAATAGTGCTAAAGTAAACAATATAGTCCCATTCAGTACGCCGTATTTTCAAGAACATTTTATGAATTTTCATTAATGAAACTATATTTGGAAGAAAATGTATTGGGAAGAATTCGAGCCCAGTTTTGATTAGTTTTAAGAGTGATTTGAAATATTGCAGCATGTTCCAAGCACGCACCAAAAGCCAAGATTTCCAGGAAGTAGAACGCCCTTTTTAACAGGGGTTCGCCCGGAAAGACAGCGTTTCACTAGAAATTTTAAACTTATCATAAATTTTTGGTGATTGCTGAGATATCTATGAAAGGTCTATATATGATCTTTGCCAAGTTGGAGTTAAAGTAAAAGATCTAGACGAATTTCAATATTCTGGAATTTAGTTGAAAATCTTGAAGAAATTAATTCGAAAAATAGTTATTGATTGATTGATTAATTGGTTGTTGTTTAACGTCCAGTGGCAAATATTTCATGCATATTCAGGTCGGAAACAAGTTAGCAAACAATACATCAATTTGTAGACTTTAACAAAGTGACCGGTAAGGGAGGGACTTTTAGACTGCCACTGGAAAAATTGCGGGTTGGATAGGGGCGGAAAATTTAGCCTTGTAACTGGCCGCCTACGGACCACTGAAAAAGAGCTGTTACAAGGGGTCTTTAGCGTGCTTAGGACGTGACATTTCCTAAACACGGGGTGTATTTAACGTCAGCTTCTGGACGGATTGTGAATTTATACATCCCCCACAATCAGGGACGCCTGTTTCATTATTAATCACTAGGGTTATACCAGTTCCAGATGATGAAATATCCAAGATTGTACACATTTATCCAAACCTTAAACAAGTTCACGCTCACAATGCTCTAATGTAGTCAAAATTGACCTCAGAATCTAAAACCATATTTGCAAAGCACTATTTTTCGCAAAATGATCTTAATCCAAAAGGTGAAGTTGATGATGAGTTTATACCAGAAGATGATAGAGATGCTGGAGGGCTTCAAAATAGTCTTACAATTTCGATAAGCACCAGAGTTATGTTGATGAGGAATATCCATACACAACATGGACTTGTAAATGGTGCCATGGGTTTTGTGACCTTTTACGAAACAGATGATAATTTTGATATTTCTTTAATATATGTTAAATTTGATGATCCAGAGATTGGAAAAATTTTCCAGCATTCTCATTACCAGAATGCAATACGAATTCTACCTATATCACAAGAATTTCACTTTAATGAAAGGATTATAATACGTGAACAATTTCCACTGGTGCCAGCATGGGCTTGTACCATACACAAAATGCAAGGTGCCACATTAAACAAAGCAGCAATATCTTGTGGCAATGATATATTCGAAAAAGGGATGGCATATGTTGCTTTAAGCAGAGTTACACATTTAGAAGGTCTATATTTAATGATGTTCAATCAAAATAAAGTGCAACCAGCAGAAAAAGTAATTCATGAATACAATCGTCTGATTTCTTTATGTGAAAATGATATATGAACACGAAAAAGTAAATAACTGTATATATAGCCCTTTTTAGAAACTCATTTCAGGCATCTTTAATTTGACTCTAAATTTATAATTTGATATAGATTATTTCCCTTGGTGGGTAGTAGAAGTGGATTTGATCAATGAACTCCACAAAGAGCCAGGGAGCAGCGGTTTTTAATCCCTGTTAATTTAAACGTTATATTTGCTTGATTTAAATTAAGGAAATATTCATGGTCCTTTTATGCCCAACATACTTGTAATCAAACCTGATTATAAAGCTGAAAATGCTTGCATATTGAAGAAATATGTAATTCTCTTTTTACTACTAACCGTTGCTCTGTACGGTCGCAAATCAGTTTTGATACCAGTGCACTACCTTACAAGGGAAATAACCCGTACTCAATAGTAATTTTAGAGTCGGATTTGGACTTCCAGAAATGAGTTTCTAAAAAGGGCTATTGTTGTTGTAGTTTGAGAAAACATACAACTGTCCTTTTTAAGGAGCAAATTTATATATATTGCTTTGGAATCAGATAATTGTTTCAATCCATTAATAACC